>PITA01003960.1:0-65270 GCA_004023965.1 Spilogale gracilis
TTTTTGTAAAGATTTTATTTATTTATTTGACAGAGAGAAACACAGCTAGAGAGGGAACAGAAGCAGAGGGACTGAAAGAGGGAGAAGCAGGCTTCCCGCCGAGCAGGAAGCCCGATGTGGGGCTCGATTCCCGGTCTCCAGGATCATGACCTGAGCCGAAGGCAGTCGCTTAACCAATTGAGCCACCCAGGCACCTCTAACTATTGACTTCTAGTATGAAGAGAAAAAAGGAAATTCCATTAATTTAGATTTGGTGAAAATGACAGTGAAGTTCTCTACAGAAAGGATTGGCTTCAGTTTTTTTAGTTGAGTTTCTAAAAGTGACTAGCATATAGTGATTAACTGGTGAATATTTCCCAAATAAAAACTTAGTGTGTCCATTTAAGTTATTTTGATGGAAATTATTATTGTTGTCCAGAGACCTTGTTAATAGAGCATATAAAAATGTTTAGGAAGAGTATCCTTCTCATTTAGTACACTATCACCTGAGGAGAGTAAATAAACTTCTTCAGTAAAACCATATAGAGATATTTTTCCCAAAATAATATTGCTGTTGGGTAGAATAAATGTTCATTAAATCACTTGAATAAAATTAACTTTTGCATTTGGAAACTGTTCAAACTAATCAGTGACTAAGCTTTTAGTAGGCAATGGTCATGTGACTGAATGAATAAATAAGTGACTTGTCAATACTACAGAGAATTATTATTTTTCTAGATACAGTGATTTTATGATATACAGGCTTTATATATTGAGCCATTTAATGAATGATGTCAGTCTATATATATATCTCAGGTGAAAATAATTTCTAGGCATCTGAAATACACTTTTATTACAGAATGTGACTTTTTTCCTTAAATTTGTTCTGTTTGTTCATCCATCCATCAGTCCAACCATCTCTCCATGCATCCACACACTTACCCATCTACCTACCTATTGTTACCAGAGATTTTTCCTTCACTTTTTTATCTACATATTCTGCTGCATTGCTGCATGGCATCATTGTCAGTATATATTGGATAAAATTAGTGAAAACTATTAAATATGACCACTGTACATGAATAGATCAAATCAGTAAAGATTTTTTTTCCCTAAAATTTAACTTAGGGATTAAAGTTGTTTTTTACATTAAGATTAAAACTTTAAAAAGTAATGTTCAAATCATAATTTAAAAAAGAAAATATTACAGATACATATACACCATTGAAGTTAAACATACATTAACAATTTGCCCCTTTGCTTCTTCATTTTCCCTCCCTTCTTTCTTCCTCTCCTACCTCCATTTCTCCCCTCTGTTCTTCTCCCTCTGCTTTCCCTCTCTTTTTTCCTCCCTTTCCTTCTCCTCCTCTTCTTTATCATCATCACACCACTCTTAATAAAAACACTGCAGCCATAGCTAAAGCTTCATACATGTTCTCTTGCTCCTTCCTTTTTCTCTAGGGGTCACGGCATTTGTGAAGTTGATGCATATCATCTCCGTGCATATTTTCTACTGTTTGCAAATGAACATGTATATGTGAATGAAGTAGATACTATTGATTGAGTATTTAAAAATACATAGAAATAAATTTGTTTTGCTTTGACATTGGGTTTTGAAATTTATTCATGATATACTTAACGCTATTCACTTAAACGGTTGTGTAATGTTCCATTCTTTCTGTAATGTACAATTTATTTTATTCATTCCCTAATGGGGAGTTCTTAGGATAAGAAATAAACATGTAAAGTTTACATGGAGGTGATGTTTGTCTTAAATCCTGAAAGAGGTGAGTAGGGATTTTCCAAAGAGATACAAACACTCTAGGAAGAAAGATAAACCAAGGCTCAGAGCTGAGTCCTGGTAAGCTTTAAACAGCATATGACAGATATAGATGAAACTTATCATCACAGGCTCCTATTAAGAAAATGACTAGTAACATTGACATATAGCTTCAAAGTAATATTAAAAATATTTGAAGAATATCTTAATTGAAATATTCTTAGTTATATTTCAATAATCTCAATCTTGATATGAGTGACAGTTAAGCCATGTAACAAGATACCGATCTTATATTTTGTTTCTCCTCACTTTTAATGGGAAAAATAAATTCGACTTCTTCCTCATAACTTTGTTCAGTATGTTTTTGTTGAGGTATAATTGACATTATCCTGTTAGCTTCAGGTGTATGCTATAGTGATTTGATATTTTTATACATTACAAAATGATCCCCACAGTAGGTCTAGTTACTACTGTCTATCACCATTCAAATTTATTATTACATTATTGACTGTGTTCCCTACATTGTATTTTATATCCCTATGACTTATTTATTTTTTAACTAGAAGTGTGTACTTCTTAATCCTTTTCACCTATTTTTGCCTGCCCACCTCTGCTCCCCAACCCATTCCCCCTCTGGTAACCAAATTTGTTTCCTGTATCTATGAGTCTGTTTCTATTTTGATTGTTTTGATTTTTAGATTCCACATATAGGTGAAATCATACAGTATGTGACTTCTTTCACACATCATATCTTCTAAATCCATCCACATTACTGCAGATGGCAAGAATTCATTCCTTTTTATGGCTGAGTAATATTTGATTACACACACACACACACACACACACACACACACACACCATCTTTATCTATCCAGGGACACTTGGCTCCTTCTATAATTCGGCTATTATAAATAATGCTGCAGTAAACACAGGGGTTCATATATCCCTTCAAATTAGTGTTTTTGTATTCTTTGGGTAAATACCTACTAGTGGAATTGCTGGATCATATGGTAGTTCTATTTTTAATTTTTTGAGGAATCTCCATATTGTTTTCCATGGTGGTCATTTGGTCATCTGTATGACTTCAGGAAAATGTCTATTCAAGTTGTCTGCCCATTTTTTAAATCAGATTTTTGTTTTTTTTTATATTAAGTTGTAAAAGTTCTTTTTGTATTTTTTATATTAACCCCCTATCAAATGTATAATCTGCAAATATATTCTCTCATTGAGTAGGTTTACCTTTTGTTAATAGTTTCCTCTGATGTGCAAAAGCTTTTTAGTTTGATGTAATCCATTTTGTTCATCTTAGCTTTTGTTGCTCTTGCCTGAGGGGACTGGTTCCAAAATATTGCTAATACTGATGTCAAAGAGCTTACTGCATATGTTTTCTCAAGGAGTTTTATGGTTTCAGGTCTTCATGTCTTTAATCCATTTTGAATTTATTTTTATATATGGTGTAAGATAGTGGTACAGTTTCATTCTTTTGCATGTAGCTGTCCAGTTTTCCCAGCACCATTTATTGAAGATGCTTCCACCAACTTTGAATTTTGTTTGTTCTTTTTCTAGTTCCTCTAGGTATACAGTTAGATTTGGGATGTTTCTTCTTAAAGTAGACCTATATTGCTATGAACTTCTTTCTTAGAATACTTTTGCTTTGTTCCACAGATTTTGGAAAGTTGTGTTTTCTGTTTTCATTTGTCTTAAGGTATTCTTTATTTTCTCTTTGATTTCTTCATTGATGCATTGACTGTTCAGTATAATGTTGTTTAGTCCCTCTGTGTTTGTGTTTTTTCTGATTTTCCTCTTGTGATTGATTTCTAATTTCATATCTTTGTGGCTGCAAAATGCTTGATACGATTTCAGTCTTAAATTTATCAAGACTTGTTTTGTGACCTAAGTTATAATCTATCCTAGAGAATGTTCCATGTGTACTTGAAAGAATGTGTATTCTTCAGTTTTTGGATGGAATGTTTATATATATGTATATATATATTAGTCCATCTGGTCTTATGTGTCATTTAAGGCCAATGTTTCCTTTTGACTTTCTGTTTAGATGAGCTAATCATTGCTGCAAGTTGGGGTATAAAGTTCCCCACTCTTACTGTATTGTCCATTTCTTTCTTATATCTCTTAATATTTGCTTTATTTAGGTGCTCCTGTGTTGTGTGCATACATATTTATGAATGCTATATCTTCTTGTTTGGTTGATCCTTTTATTTTTATATAATGCCCTCATTTGTCTTTTTTATAATCTGTTTTGTCTAATAGGAGTATTGTTTTTCCAGTTCCCTTTTTGTTCTCTTTGTATGGAATAATTTTTTTATGCCTTCACTTTCATTCTGTGCATGCCTTTAAATCTGAAGTGAGTCTCTTGTAGACAGCATATAGATAGGTCTTGTTTTTTGTTTTTGTTTTTGTTTTTTTATGCATTCAGCCACCTAGTGTCTCTTGATGGGAGAATTTAGTCCATTTACATTTAAAGTAGTTCTTTTCCTGGTCTTTTATAGTTTGATACTTTAGTGTTATGATTGAGTTCTTTTCCCTAATTTTTCTGTATCTATTTAAGTTTGTTTGTGGTTACCATTGGTTTCACATTTATCAATCTGTTTTAAGCTGATAGTCACTTAAGTTTGGCTGCATTCCAAAAGCGCTACATTTTTTACTCTCCTCCACATTTTATGTTTGTCATGTCATATTGTACATCTTTTTATTTTTGGTATCACTAACTACTTATTGTAGTTATAGTTGATTTCAACATTTTTTCTTTTAATTTTCATTCTAATTGGATGATCCACTGCCTTTACTATACATTTGTCATTACCAGTGAGATTTTCTTTTTCACATATTTCCTTATTTTCAGTGATGGCCTTTTCTTTATGCTTAAAGAAGACCCTTCAACATTTCTTATAAGGCCAGTTTAGTGGTGATGAACTCCTTTAGTTTTTGAATTTTTGGGAAACTCCTTATTTCCCCTTCCATTATGAATGATAACCTTGCCAGGTAGTGTATTCTTGGTTGTCAGTTTTTACCTTTTACACTTTAAATATAACCTGGAACTCCTTTTTGGTCTGATTTTTTTTTTAAGATTTTATTTATTTATTTGAAAGTGAGAGAGGGAACACAAGCAGGGAGAGTGGGAGAGGGAGAAGCAGGTTTCCAGCTGAGCAGGGAGTCTGATTCGGAACTCCATTCCAGGACCCTGGGATCATGCTCATTGATGCTTAACAAGCCACCCTTTGGTCTGAAAAATTTTTGCTGAAATATCAACTCATAAACTTATGGGATGTCCATTGGGCATAACTGCTTTTCTCTTGCTGCCTTTAAGATCCTCTTTATCTTTCAGTTTCATTCTTTATCTTTCATTATAATTATTATATTTTTGTATGGAGCTCTTTAGGTTCATCTTGTTTAGGACTCTGTACTTCTTGGAACTGGATGTGTTTCCTTCCCTTGATTAGAAATGTTGGTATGCTAGGTGTTAACCTGTCCTCATTTTTAAAAATTCTTTTTTTCTGTTCTTCTTTTTTAAAAGATTTATTTATTTCTTTTAGAAAGAGTGTGGAGTGTGTACATGAATTGGGAGAGGGTCAGAAGAAGAGGGAAAGAATCTCAAGCAGACGCCCCACCGAGCATGGAGCCTCATATAGGCCCACAACCCTGAGACCATGACCCAAGCCCAAATCAAGAGTCTACTGCCCAACTGACTGAGCCACCCAGGATCTAACATCTGATTTGGTGTTGATTTCTTCTAGTGTGTGTGTGTGTGTGTGTGTGTGTGTGTGTGTGTGTGTGTGTGTTTAAAGATTTTATTTATTTATTAGAGATCACAAGTAGGCAGAGAGACAGGCAGAGAGAGAGGAGGAAGCAGGCTCTCCGCTGAGCAGAGAGCTGGACACGGGCCTCTATCCCAGGACCCTGAGATCATGACCTGAGCAGAAGGCAGAAGCTTTAACCCACTGAGCCACCCAGGCACCCATCTAGTGTGTTTTTTGTTTCAGTTATTATATTCTTCAGCTCAGATTGTTCTTTTTTTTTTTTTAATTTGTTAAACTCTTGTTGAAGTTCTTACTGGGTTTATCCATTTTGTTCTCAAGTTCAGTGAGCATATTTTATGACTTATTTTTAATTCTTTATCAAGTAAATACTTAATTTTTCTAATTAGTTTTTTTTTTCTTTTCTAGGGTTATATCTTTTTCTTTCATTTGGAACATATTCTCTGTCTCCTAATTTTGTATGACATTTTGTGTTGCTGTAAGTTAAGTGGAACAGCTTCCTCTTCTAGTACTGGAACAGTGAATGGCTGGAGCTGGAGCAGGTCATGGCCGGGAGGTCTTAGAGTAAACCATGCCATTGCCTCCTTGGCAGGACGGTAAGAGCTAAAGCACGTATAGGTTGGGCTGGGGTAGGGGGGTCCCAGGTGTGCAACCCTAGGTCTGCCTTGTCAGGGTGACTAAATCACATGCAGCCAGCTGGGGTTCTGGAGAATTCTAAATCTTGGCCATTTGGGTAAGACTTCTGGATCAGGTGCAGGCCACAGTTTTTCCAGGCACGTGGCACCTAGGCTGCCGTCGTAGGCTCGCTGGATTGGGCATGGGCTGGTGGTCATGCTGGGAGGAGGTGTCTTAGAATACAACCAATTTCACCAAAGTATGCTATATATTATTTTTTTGTGTTGTAATGAAGTTTAACTTGTATGAATTAATTTACCATAAAGAATGAAATTGCCATTTGCAGTTTTTTATTTGAAAACAGTAGAGTTTCTTCCCTGCCATTCAGTAGACAGGAGAGCAAAAATCAGACTAAACTGATAACATTTGAACTCTGTCATTATACATACTAAAAGCATATGTAATTATACATTTTAAAAAGCCATTAAGGTGATAATGGGCAGTCCATAATATTGAAAGGTTAGTCCAAAGAAATGAGTTCATTTCATTGAAATGTTAGCATGGGTTAATGATGTGCATGTTTTTATATACTTCTAAAAATGAATGTTATTGTTCAGTGTGTTGTAATAGTCATTTCCTATTTTTGAATTTTATTTTATGCCTTTGAAAAATTGATTGCTGAAATCTTCCACACTAGTAATTATCCCTTGCTCAACCTCATTACTGGATGGAATAAAATAAATCATAGACTTGATATCCAAAGGAAAAGCTTGGTTAACCTTCCTCAAGGTTCATTTGGTTACATGTACATATATATTGTCTCATAAGGTTGTTCAAGATTGCGTAAGAGCACAACTCATGATTAATGCATTGTTAGAAATTTTGAAGAGCATTTTAAGACAGATGCATATCAGACAAAGACTAATTGTTTGCTAAATTTTTATTCTAGTAAATTTAATGTAGGATTTTTATTCTAGTAAATTTAATGTAGGATTTAAAAATATATTTCTAGACATTAACTTTTTAGGAATGAGCATTGCAAAATGAATGCAAATAGATTCTAGATTTTCACTCAATGAAAGATCTAGATATTCCTTCATTGTTTCCAGTTAGATTTTTATCCTGCTTCAATTAAAAAAATACTACTTTGAATTTCCTACATTGTGATGTCATTACAAACTCCTCATCAAGTTCATTAAGAAATATCTGCAGACATTTCTGTATTAATTTACCAGGGATGCTGCAACAAAATACCACTATCTGGGTAGCTTAGAACAGCAGAAATTTATTGTCTTAGTTCTAGGGGCTGGAAGTTTAGTCCTAAGGTATTGGCAGACCATATTCGCTCTGCAGTCTGTAGGGGAATCCTTTCTTTCCTGTTCCTAGATTCTGGTGGTTTTCTGGCAATCTTTAGTGTTCCTTGACTTGTAGATGCCTCATTTTAGTTCTCTATCTTTCCATGGCATCCTTCCCATGTCTCTGTCTTTTCACATGGTCTTCTTTCTTTTTTTAAGAACTCTAGTTATATGGAATTGGGCCCACACTACTCCAGTATGACCTTATCTTAACTCAAGTTATTACATCTGTTATGATCCTGTTTTAAAAAAGGTCATAACATCGTGAAGGGGTTAGGATTTCAGCCTATGAATTTTGAGGGGGACACAGTTCAACCCATAACAATCTTCTGTTCAGGTAAAAACGTGAATGTGTATCTTATTTCCAGATGAACTTATTCCAGGATGGTAGTGGCAGCTGGCAATAATTAGTGCAGAGACACTGCTTCTCTAGTGAGAAATGGCAGTCACTACAAATATATCAAACCTTGAGTTGTTTCTTCCTGCTATAAGGAAGCAAACATCATGTGTGTCTAATATTGTTATTCTGTATGTGGACAATTCATCATTCAGTTATCCATCCAGAAGTGGTCAACGTCAAAGTCTGAACTGGCTGACAGGATATGTGCTTCTTGCCAAGCATAACTTGTAATTACTTAAAAACTTGTTGTTTTTTTTTCTAGATATAAAATGTTAGCATTTATTATTAAAGATAATATACAAGTCTTTATCTTTAGAATCTCATCTAATTGTATTGTAGAAGAATGTTTTAGTTATTAGGAGCATTTGTTAGATTTAGAAGACAATAAGCATTGGTTTTCTTATGTAACCTACAATCACCAAAATAGGCTCAACCAGTGTCTGAAGACCAAGTTTATTTGTTTTATGGTTTGACTTTTCTGTTCATTACCGGTAGTGAGAAATTTTGTAATTTTCCTGCTTTACCTCTGGACTGGCTACAGTGCAGTAATATTGATCTAAGATAAAGTCACAAAAATTTTGCACATGAGATAAAACATATTCTTTTCAAGTATACATTTGACCATGTGTTGGCTCACAGTAGTCTCAGTGGATTTCAGAAATTATGTATCATATGGGTCATATTCTGTTATCCTAAAATAATCTGATTAGAATAAAAGGAAAATGGCATAAAACAATACATGTGTTTGAAAACTAAAAGCATATATTCCCAAGTAACTCCTGGGTTACAAATTTTTAGAATGGAACAATAATAAAAGTAGACATCAAAACTTGTGAGATACAAATAATGTGATATTCAGAGAAGGAAGTTATGATATAAGAAGTTTATTAAGAAATAATATTTTATAGTTTCAGGTTGGCTGTTTTCTACTTCTTAACCTTTTGAAAGAGGTGTTATTTATCTAGGCTATATTTTTTAATAGACAAGAAGTTGGATTGTCTTTTTTCATTTGAATCATGACTGAATCCACTTCTCAGATTTATACTTGGAGGTGAATTTGTGAAAAAAAACAACAACAACATACTCATTCTTCCATTTGAGGGCAAAATGATTAATCTTTCCTGTGCTTTGTGGAGATTCTTTCCAGATGTTTGCTTTAAGCTGTCTGTCAGTCCTAACTTTTAGATGGTGGTGTGTTTTCATCTTTTCCTCGGTGTTTATAAACACGTTAGTGAAAAATTTGGAGAGGCAGCATTAGGGAATGTTAACAGATGCCATTTTAATTAAGAACCCCTGGTTGTTCCTATGCTTTTGAAGAGATAAAGTCATGAGCAAGGTAAATTAGGAATTTACCTGTGCTATACTTTGATAAAATTCAGACAGAATTCAGGCAGATGTCAAGTTAGTTGACAATCACGGCTTTACTTTCCTCTGTGCTGGCTTTGTAATTTGTTCATAGAAGGAGCCCTCCTTATTCTTTGTGTGCCTGAGTGGCATGTACTCCAACAATATAATTTGCTTCTTCACTTTACTTGAAACAAATATCCTTTATTTGCTTCCGTTCCTAGGTTTGCAGATTTCTTAACAGCTTTATTCACTAGAAGTTCCAATAGGCTGTAAGATAATTTCAAATCACAGACTAAATAAAAACTGAGAGTGTAACCCAAGGGCTTCCATTTTAAAAATGAATATAGATACAGATCAATAAACTCTGTCTCAGACTTTTGAATCAGAGTACTTGGATTGGATTTTGGCTTCTATAATTTTCAAAAGTAGTTTTAATCCATGCCCAGATTGAAAAAAATCACTAATTTGTTATGTATGGATGAATATGGTGGGTAAGTTCTAACTTACGTCTAGCTTGATTTCTCAAACATATATCATTGCAGTATAATTTTAAAAAGTTAGGGGTTGGACAGGACTTGGAACAAATCTCACTCTGCCTCTTTGCACCTTGGACAAGTCACTTAGTCTCTCTGAGCCTCAGTTTTCTCACTTGGAAAATGGGAATGATATCATTTATGACAAAGTATTTGTTTAATGGATTGCAGTCTTGTTGCTTAAGAGTCTTGGATGGATCCTCAATGCTAGAGATAATAGGTGACAAGATCGCAAATGTTCTAAAGAGAATGACTTGCTAAGTAGTGGCCAAAGCCATCTTGAGATACAAGGGCCACACATAAAGAGGAAGTCTGTAGGCTAGACTGATCAGAACAAAAGATTTATTTGAAGGGGTTTGTTACCTTCAAAGGCATGATCTTCACTTCCTGTTTCAGTACATCCCATATAGGTTCTCTCTGATGCGGTGACCTTATCCTGACAGGTGCTTTGAAATGGTCTGTCTTACCTCCTTCATGTCAGCCCTGGTTATGAGGAGATGTAAAATAGGAGCTTGTCTCCACTATAACCCCCCAACAGGGATGGGAGATACAAAGAATAGATTGAAAGACAACAGTAAGGAGGGAAAAAGACTATTTTTAGGTTGTTCCTTACGGAATAAGTTTATTTAACACTAGTTATATGTATTTAACTCATATGACTCACTCTATCAGATCTGGCTACATCTATTATAATATCTCATTTGAGCACCCTTCTGTTTTATCAGCCAAAATCTAGCATTTTCTTCTTGAGGCTACCAAAGAACCCTGGGATCTTATTTAGTTCAGAGTGGGAAATGGGAGGAATCTGTCTTCTATGTGCTGAACAGAAAGAGATTTGGAGTCTGGCATCCCCTGCTGTCTTTGTTTCTCTAGTTGGGGGCTGCTGCCTGGCACCTTAGCCATTTATTCTTCAAAACCCAGTGACTTCTCCTAATATATATAAATGACCTAGTATAATGTCTGATAAATGAGAGTAACTGGTAACTTCTTGAGCCACATTTATTGGGCTATGATACATGTAGAGCTGTAATTATATTGTTGATAGTATGGGACATGTAACTGAAGGGTTTAGAGTTTGTCCTACAGTAGGGGCTCTCAGTCTTCTTATCTGGTTGATGCAGTTGGCATTGCTCACTGACAGAAGTTCTTTGGGACTAGTTATATAGAAGTGGCTCTTTGTTCACAGACTTCTGATGTTGGAGTTACCAAGGCTCCATCTCAGCCTTTATTTATTTATGTATTTATGTATGCATGCATGAATTAATTTCTTTCTTTCTTTCTTTCTTTCTTTCTTTCTTTCTTTCTTTCTTTCTTTCTTTCTTTCCTTTCTTTCTTTCTTTCTTTTCTTTCTTTCTTTCTTTTCTTCCTTTCTTCCTTTCTTCCTTTCTTCCTTTCTTTCTTTCACTCTTTTTTGGTCACCTGGTGTGTTTTTATGGTTTTCATTACCATTTCTAAGCAAATAACTCAAATTCTTATTTGCAGCTCAGTTCATAGATCCATGCTCCTGATGCTTATATTACACTGCCTGCATTTTTCATATTTTACACAAGTATCTTACATATAATGTGTTCAAGACTGAACCCCTGAGTGCCATCTTTCAAACATGTTCTACTCCATTTAATAATTGGTACTATATCCCTTCCCAGCTTTTCACAGAAAAAAATATCCTTATAAAAAGCAACAAACAAACAAACCATCATCTCCTGCCTATAATGCTTCTTCTTTATATCCTTCCTTGGCTACCTCCATCTGTTTCCACATAGCAGTTGGAGTGATCTCTAAAAAAGAAAAAAAGATTAATACTCTGGTGTAAAACCTGTTAATGACTTCCAGTGGTACATAAAATAAAACCAAGTAGCTTGACAGTGGCCTTAAGGCCATGCATGATTTGATCTCTGAGTATTTATTCTGCATTCTCTCTCATCATTCTTCCCCTTGTGCATTTGCTCCAACTGCTCTGTCCACCATGCAGATACTAAGACACTAAGCTTATTTCTACCTCATGGCCTTTGCACTTGTTTTACTTTGTGTCTCCATCACTCTTCCCTAATACCTGGAGCACCTGCCTCTCCGTTCCCTACCTAGTTCACCAGTCTAGCAACTATATTTAAATGTTACTTCTTCATGGAGGCCCTTCTCTTGTACCTTCCCATTATTCTATCTTATCATATCTCCCTCTTTCCTTTTGGAAGTTACTGTACTTTACAAATTATGCGGGTTTGCTTCTTTAGTGCTGATGTTCCCTATTAGATAAGTGCGTTCCATAATGATAGTGACCCTGTCTGTTTTCTTCACTGTTGAAGAAGCAGAATGTGAAACAGCTCCTGGCATAATCTGCTAAGCAGATGAGTTAGTGAAAAGACTGTGTATGGAGGTGGGAACAGGAGATGCAGGTTTTTTCTTTGCTTGCAAGAGTGAAGGGAATGATGCAGAAGATGTTAGTGTGCGTCTCCAGTTTCTGGATGCATTTTCTCTCCTTTCAACTCATTGCTAACTTTACTTTTTTGTAGGAAAAGGAATCTCTACAATTTGCTGTTTCTCTTTCTGATAGTTTTATACATCATCACTGCTGTCATTTGTTTGTCTTTCTATTCTATCCTCTTCTTTCAGGTTGGATAAGATGTTCTTGCTGAAGCCACAGAAATAGAAAGTATAATGAAAATTATGTAGTACTATTTTATGCTGATGAAATGGGAAAGTGATAAAGGTAAAGTAATTAGAGCCCAGAGTGGTGGTTCTCCAACTTTAATATCTAAATTCCACAGGGACTTTGTTAACAGATGTCTGTTCCTAGACTCTGTCTTTAAGGTATTTGATTCAGTAAATAGATCGAGGTCAGGGTCCAGGAACTTGAAATTGTGACCAGGTCCCCTGGAATGGTATATTATGGTGGGATTTAGTGTGAGATGAGAACAGAAATCTTCCTAGAGATGAAATTTGCATCAGTTTTATTTTCTTCAGTGAGAAAAGTGTTTCTGTGTCACAGTGAAGTTGGGAACCTTAAAATCCTGCTGGATTCATGGAGTACTGTCTCCTTTAGGAGGATAGGTGGAGGACATTTTGTAGTCACATAAAGGGAGATGCTCTGACTCCTGGGAGAAAGGAGTTTCTAGACCTAGAATGAAGTGAGTTCACCTGGGAAATTAGGGAAAAAGAGGCTTTGGAACTCTGAGGTGGAAGATGCCAGAGGGTGTCTGGATCCAGGGCTTTGGAAATGGGCTTGCACCCCCCAAATATGTCTGGGAAGTAAACTGAAAGGCTAACACTGGTGGTATAGCACCTTGTGCTTCAGTCTGGTAGGGTGAGAAGGCTCAGTTTCTGAGATTACACTGGGTATGTGCCTTTGCCTCAGGTGCTGCTGGGGAGCTCTGCTCCACAGCAGGGGACACGGCCTCTGCCATTTGTGCTGGGCTCAGTCTTCAGGAACAGCTTTATGGTGTGGTGGGATCTCACCTCCATGGAGCTTATGTCTTTGACTGAAGTTGCATTTGTTGCTGGCTCATACCTGTTAGATGACAGAACTGAATGAACTATAACAGAAAGGGCTTGGGCACTACCCTCAAAGATGTTCCACTGTGAGGATGGCCAGCATCTTAGCACCTGCAGCTGCCCCGTGAATGGAAGACTTTGCTGATTCTCTGCTTCAGAGAGGGTTTGTTTCGGCTTCTTCCTAACACTTAACATTCAGTCATGATGGTGCTGGATTAGACTTGGGAGGCTTGACTCCTACCTCTTATCAAGATATTTATGAGCAAAAAGGACCCCCTGGGCTATAATAGAGAAGTGATGGGAGCCATGAAGGGGATACAGTAGGCTTTTGGACCTCCTTCTCACTAGATGGGTACTCTCTGAGGATGTATAGGTTGCATTTTGTGCTGTGTTGGGGCACCCAAGCTACAGACAAGCAGATTCAGCAGGTATCTGCTTATTATGACTCAAGGTAAACTGTGAAATTCTAACTACAAAATAATATGTATTTCAGAGATACCTGATGTATCATTGTTCATGCATGGAGGCACAGAATATAACATTGAAGGAAACTGGAAATGATGTAGAACAGCTTATGGGCCAATGAGATTCTCTTTATTATACTGTTTCTTTCTCTCTTTCTTTCTTTCTTTCTTTTTTTTTTTTTTTAAAGATTTTATTTATTTATTTGACAGAGAGAGGGATCACAAGTAGGCAAAGAGGCAGGCAGAGAGAGATGAGGAAGCAGGCTCCCTGTCGAGCAGAGAGCCTGACGTGGGCCTCGATCCCAGGACCCTGAGATCATGACCTGAGCCGAAGGCAGAGGCTTTAACCCACTGAGCCACCCAGGTGCCCTATTATACTGTTTCTATTACATCTCTTAGTTGAATACTTCCAGTAATAGGAATAGGATATTTCACTAATTTGCTTTTAATTTTATTAGAATTTGGTAATATTCTTTAATATCTGATAGTTTACACTTCCCTTGGTTATTTTTGCATTCAAATTAGTCTTGGCTCTTTTTATCTGGGTCATTTAATCTCTCAGGTAAGCTTCAAAATCATTTCGTGAAGTTCTTTTTTTTTTTTTAATATTTTATTTATTTATTTGACAGAGAGAAACACAGCGAGAGAGGGAACACAAGCAAGGGGAGTGAGAGAGGGAGAAGCAGGCTTCCCGCCGAGCGGGGAGCCGGATGTGGGGCTCGATCCCAGGTCTCCAGGATCATGACCTGAGCGGAAGGAAGTCACTTACCCAACTGAGCCACCCAGGTGCCCCGTGAAGTTCTAAGTTTGTACATTAATTTAGGGAGATTTGAAATCTTTGTAATATTCTTTTTTATTCAAGAACATTGTTATGTCTGTCCATTTGTTTAAGTCTTATCTACCTCTTTATAAAGTTTTGTAATTTTCTTTAAGTTCTGGAAATTTCTTGTTAGTTTTATATATCATTCTATTAGTGGGATCTTTTTCTATCTTGTTTTCTAATTGTTTCATAAGACTATATGAAAACTATTGAATTCAAGTATTTGTATTAAATAATTTGTTATGGGTTCCAGGAATTTTCCAGTTCATTTTCATATGCTATCTGGATAGAACACCAAAATATTTAAAATTAGTGATCATTTTGTTTTTCAAAAGTACAGAGTTTTTGGCTTTGTTGTATCAGCTGGAACTGCCAAAACAATTAAAATAAGGAGTTATCTTTCTAATAAATACACCATTCACTTCTATTTTCTATGTTGTTGCATTGGTTAAAATAGTCTCAGACTGTATTGTGCCAAATTTTATCTTCCTTGTTTTGAGGTAAATGAATTTGAAGACTTCTCAACTGTCTTACTGAGGCCTCTAGCTATTTTGTCTTCCTTACAAATTGTTCAAAATTACTTGAATAGTTATTATTGTCATTCTTACTGCTACTGACAAAACACTAAGATGACAGCAAATTAACTTTGGAAAAACAAACCAACTGTAATTCCATTACTCCTATATTAACATTGGAGTTGGAGGGATATTTCTTTTCTCTTTTTTTTATTGAATTCCTACTTATTTTATTTTTAGGTATTGTTGAAATTCAGATGTCCTTTAACATTTAGTGATTGATTTAATTTTAATAATTGCAAAAAATTCCTTACAAATATAAAAGCTTTTATGTTATTCATAGGTATTTAATTTGGAAAACTGTAGCTCATTTAAGGTATACAGAAAAGGGATAATGTATTATAGTGATATTACATTTTTATCTAAAAATTGAGGGATGATTATAGATAGTAACATCTACCTCATGCTTGATAAAATTATATTGCTTAGGGTAAATATTATAAAAGTACTTTAAGGCTTGAATTTATTTTAAAATATGCTTTTCATAAACTTTGTTTTCATAAAATGATCATAGATCATAACTTACAGTAGAAAAATGAATGCAAATATCCTCAAGCTTATGTGAAATGCCTACACAGATTTACATTTTGATTGCTACTTTAAAAATTCATGTTCAGGGGCACCTGGGTGGCTCAGATGGTTAAGTGTCTGCCTTCTACCCAGGTCATGATCTCCAGGTCCCGGGATTGAGCCCCATGTCAGGCTCCCTGCTGGGCTGGGAGCCTGCTTCTCCCTCTCCCTCTGCCTCTCCCCTAGCTTGTGCTCTCTCACTCTCTGTCTCTCTGTCAAATGAATAAATGAAATCTTAAAAAAAACCCCTTTGTGTTTGTCATTGTCTTAGGTCAAGGGTTGTATGCTGGTTGAAGTGTTTATTTGTAAATATACACATTATAGAATAACGCAGTATGTACAGTAATGATGTCTCAAGCACGATTGAGTGAAGAAATCCACTTTAAAGCTCAAGAGATGGGGAGAAACTGGGATTTTTCTTCCTTTCATGACAGACACATTCATCCTGTTTGACATTTCCCCGGTTCCTGAAATGGCTGCAGGCTAACAGTACAGTATATACAGACTTCAACTTTGGATGGAATAACACAGATTATATCAGTTTTGATGGAATGGTATGAGTTCATGAATAAGGAAGATAAGGGATATTTTTATGGTACTGAAAGATCATTATCTGTATATTTTAACCACAAGTAGCTATTTCCAGATATTTTTCTGTGATGGATATTCAGTTCCCACTTATAATTTTTCCTTACTCTTCCTTTTCATTTGTCTTGTCTATGAAGTTTAGATAAATCTGTCAAGGTGGGGCTGGCTTTATGTTTTATGCTGGCTCTGATGTATGCCTGTGTTTGTGATCGCTGTGATTACTGTTATTGCCACCATATAATTTTAGTACTAGATCTTCCTTGCTCTGTAAAACTAATTATTTTTATACCAGTTCTGCCTAGGAAGTTGGATTATAACCCTCAGAACACACTTGAATAGTACAATTGTAGGCCTACCCTAAAAATAAATAATGTCTGTATAGGGAGGAAATGGTTGTAGTACACAGAAAGCATTAATTTTAAGGGCATTCAGCTGTTCATGGAAGCAAGGAAATTCTCTGCACTTTCTCCTCATCTCTGGTTGATAGCTTAAAAAATTTTTATTATAATGAAGTCTTCATTTCTTTTAGTTTAAGGTAATAATTTATATAAAAATCAATTCCTGTACCATCATATGACTGTGATAAATTTATATTCTTTTTAACTGATATTTATTAATCACCCCTATGTATTAGGAACCAAAGGTATTGTACTATGCCCTGCAAATATCCCCCCAAATCAACTGGCATTCAAGCTCTTGAGAAACTCTGTAATGGTGGTTTCAAACACTAGGCACTTACCGTGTATAATGTGATAAGTCTGTACCAGAGGGAAAGGATTCTAAAATAGTATTATAAGGTTTAATATAAAGTTGATTCTCAATAAATATTTTTATAATATTGTCTTTGTCTTTAGGTTTGATGAGCTGCTTTTCTTTTCTCTTTTTTTTTTTTGTTTCAGAGATTTAATTTATTCATTTGAGAGAGAGAGAGAGAGAGAGAGAGAGAGCGCGCACATGTGAGCAGGAGCAGGGGAGGGGCAGAGGGAGATGAAGAAGCGGACTCCCTGTTAAGCAGGGAGTCTGATTGGGGCTCCATCCCAGGACTCAGATCATGACCTGAGTGGAAGGCAGATGCTTACCTGACTGAGCCACCCTGGCACCCTGATGAGCTGCTTTTCATTAAAGAGAGAAATCTTTTAATGCTTACAAATGCCTACAATTTATTGATTTCTTACTTTGTGCTTAGTAGTTTACATGACATTCAGTTAATGTATACTTACTATAATAATTATGGAAATTTTTGTGGAACTATAATGAAGATTATAAATCAATAACTTCATTCAAAGGTAGTCATGATAAATATTTTGGCATGGGTCTTTCAATTACTTTTTCAGTGTATATTCTATACATATACTGATAATTTAAATGAAATTAGTAACATGATGTACTGTATTCTGTTTTCCACTGAATCAGTTAGTCATTTGCTCTTTAATTTACTGAGTATTTATTGAAAATTATCATGGGTTTAGGTATTCTACCACATCTTCAGTAGCTGCATGGTATTCCATTTTCTGGAAGCATGGTGAAACAATCAAGTACTGTTGGTCATTTCTGTTGATTTCACTTTGGGCCACAATAAATATTACTGGGTGATTTTCTGAAATTGGAATTTCTCTTTTAAGGTGTGCACATATTTTAAAGGTAATAGCATATGTTGCCAAAAAGTAGTCTAGGAAAGTTGTGTTAAGTTATATTACATGAAATAGTGTATGAAATTATCCATTTCCCACTACTCTAGTTAACATTGTTGGAAAAGAAATTGCCTTTGTGTGTGTGTGTGTGTGTGTGTGTGTGTGTGTGTGTGTGTAAAAGCATGGTTGATCATTTTTATTTTTTCATGTTTAGTGAATTTTAAATTTTCTTTTAGCAATTTACTTGATCATATTTTGTACCTATTTTTTTATTGAGTTATTCACATTTCTGTGTGAAATTTCCTATTATATTAAGAGTGATAGCCCTCTAGCTATCTTACACCTGGGCTTAATTTTTTCAGTTTATATGCTTTTGATCTTTGATATTTATGTGTAGAAGTTAATTTTTGCAAGCAAAATATATTATCCTCTTTATGTTTTCTGCCTTTGTATTTATGCGTTAAGTCTTTCTTATCATGAGATGAGTATAATAATAACTAATATTTTCTACTTTTTTATTTCTTTGTTGTACATTTTATTTTTTTAATATACTGGAAATCGATTTTGGTGTTTGTAGTAAAATATTATTTGAGTCCGTGGTATGACCTTAGAATACATTTCTGGTTGACTTCATAAATGCTAGCAGGATTAAGTATAGACTTCTAGGTTCAACTTTCTTCACCCAAAAATTCTGTAGACATTGCTTCATTGTGTCTCACTTTTGAATGATGATGGCTTGATTCTCCTTTTTTTGAAACTTTATACATGAAATCTATTTTTTTTCCTCATTGGGTAAATATAAGAGTCATTATTCTTAAAAGTGGAAAATTTGCCAAGTTATGTTCAGATATTGGCCTGTATTCATTGTTTTTGCTTTAGTTATGATGAGTTATTTTAAATGTGCAGATTTATATGTGTTTTCTATAAGTTGAAGAGAGTTTTCTTATATTACAACTTTTTGTACTATTTTGCTTCCATTTATTCCTTTCCAGTCTTTAATAGGTCTGTTTATATGTACTGATGAGTCACTTTCCTACATATCTACTATTTTTGTCTTATGATTTTTTTGTCTCTTAATTATTCTTTCTGCACTGTAGGTAAAGTTCTAAAGCTTCTTCCAATTAGATTTTCTGCTGTGTTGATTCTGATCATTAGTGCTTCTAAGACATTTAGTTTAAATTCAATGACTGATTTTGTTCTCTTAAAATCTTTATCTCATCCAGCTCTTCTGCCTTTCAGCAAAATAGCCTTTCTGTTTAGATTGTTTTTCCCCCTAATCAATTAATGTTTTGTCTCCTTTTTTGTTGCTGTCATTTACATTTAAAAAAAATGAGGTCATAAAGAAGACACATACTTCTGTTTTCTGTGACGTGCTCATCTTTTTATTTTATATTACCAAGTATTTTTATTTGTTCCACCTTGTCTTTTAAAAGGAGAGATATATCCAGGGCCAACATATGTTCCAAATTGTCAATAATACAATATGTACAACAGTGATATCTTACTTTCATATCAGGGAAGAGATGCGCTTAATTTGAGTCTCAGAGAATACAGAGAAACTGAGGCTTGTCTTTTTGTGTTTTTTAAAAATATTTTATTTATTTGAGAGAGAGAGAGAGTAAGAGCAGAGAGAAGAGAGGAAGCAGGTTCTCCGCTGAGCAGGGAGCCCAATACCGGGCTCCGTCACAGGAGATCATGACCTGAGAAGAAGGCAAATGCTTAACCAACTGAGCCACTCACACACCGTTGAGGTTTATCTTTCATTCACTATCCATTTTAGCGTATCCTGGAATGAAATTAATACCTTCAGATTTTTCTAAAGGCTATGGTTCAGCGTGTACAGATCCCAAGACTGGATGAAGGATAACATTATAACGGTATTATAATAAGTCCATGAATCTAGGGTAGACTCAGCACCACCATACCAGTTTTTTAGAAAGGGATATACTTGTACATGTGAGACCTAACTCCTAAGTTTTAATGAGATTACCTAGTACTTTTAATGGCTTACTATTATTTGTCTTTCAATGTAATTACTATATTGTAATACATATATGTAATTATATTGTTATATAACAGATTTATATATGTTCTCCCACTCCCACTGTTGTTTCCTCTGCTGTTCATCTTCTCCTATCTTGAAGTATATGTTCTGATTTGGGTGTTTTGCTTTGTATTGTAGGTGTCAGGTACTCTCTGCCCAGGAGGTTTTAAGATTTTTCCCTTCATTTTTGAAAACTCGAGTCATTTATTAAAAAAAATTGATAACTGTACCAGGATGTGCTTAAGTGTATGTCAAACATTTATGGGATTTGATAAGCTCTTTTAATCAAGAGACTCAGGTTTTTCTGCAGCTCAGAGAAATTCCATTTTCCTTCTGAAACCACCTATCTTTTGTGATCTGTTCTTGAAGACCCTTAACTTTTCCTTGAAGATATATATATTTTTTAGATATTTGTCCTTTCTTCTTTTAACCAGAACTGTTTTGCAGTATTTTGTCAGCTAAAATTTATTTGGGATAATGTTAGAACCTAATGACTTTATAAACACCGACAGGTACTGTTTTTGGTAGTGAAAATTTATAGCATAATTCCATATAACCTGCTGTTGATCAAATATTAATGATTTGTAGAAACTAATGGAGCATGAAGAAAAATATATATTTTACTTAAGAATGCTTTCTATCATCTTAATTTCTATATTTTGCTCTCTGTGCTCTATGGCTGAGTGTCAGAAGAATAACTATTCCCTGAAAAAAGGAAAAAGGCTTCTTCTAGAGGCATTTTAATGGCACCTTAATAAACCAGCAAGGAAAGTCACCTAAGAGAGCAGTAAATCAGGGCCCTGGGTTCTGTCTTCCTTTTATTATACATTCCTTCCAGAGGATGATAAAGCTATATTTTTACCTAAAACAGGCCTTCCATATGAATGTTTGAAAACTTGTGTATGTTTGGTTTGTTGGAAACTATAGGAACAGGTTTCAGCTTCTTATACCTAAAAATATAATTCTGCATGCTTATTTTGACTACTTGGGAGATGAGTACATACAACTGGCCAATGTAGGTCTCTTTTTCTCCTATCATTCTTTCTGTTCCGCCTATTAGCTTATAGGTATTTAATATCAATTCAGTTTATATTCATTGAGTAACTTTGTATTTCATAAACATTGTAGGTTTGGGGAATACAGAAATAAATACAGCATTGTCCTACCGTGCATATATAATTTGTTTGTAAACACACAGCATATAATTCTGATTAAAATATTTGGTCTACTTATCAGGGCACATTATTTTTAGATTGAAAATACCAGATAAAACTTGAATTTTCATAGAGACTTTATAGAAGTACATGATTTTATATATAGTTGGGCCATGTGTAGGTAAATTATATAGAACTCTATACGGTGGGGAAATAGGAATTCTTTTTTTCTTTGTATCATTTTATCTTGACCCAGCCACAAAAATCAATTGTTTTTTTCTCTGGCAAGTTATAAAATGCCCTAAAGGTCAAAAGGACCTTTTGATGCTAAGATGGTTCAATATTTGCAAATTAATTAATGTGATACTCCCATTAACAAAGGAAAGATAAAATCATATGATCATCTCAGGAGATGCAGAAAAAGCATTTGACAAAATTTAACACCTGTTCATGACAAAAAGTTTCAAACAAAGTGGGTTTAGAGGGAACCTGTCTTAATGTTATAAAGGCCCTATTAGAAAAACCCACAGCTAATATCATAATGGTGAAAAATTGAGACTTTCCTGTAAAATCAGGAACAAGACAAGGATGTTCACTTTTACCACTTTTATTCAACATAGTACTTGAAGTCCTAGTCACAGAAATTATACTAGAAAAAGCAATAATAGGAATCTGTATTGGCAAGGCAGAAATTAAACTATCATTACTTGCCGATGGCATACTACACATAGAAACCCCTAAAGATTGCACCATAAAGACTATGAGAAGTAATTGATGAATGCAGTAAAGTTAGCAGGATATAAAATTAAGATCCAGAAATTGGTATGTTTCTGTACAGTAATAAACAAAGTAGCAGAAAGAGAAACTAAGAAAACAATTCCATTTACGTTCAGACCAAATAGAATAAAATATCTAGGAATAAACTTCACCAAAGAGGTGGAAGACCTGTACTCTGAAAACTAAAACATTGATGAAAGGAATTGAAAATGACTCAAACGAATGGAAATATATTTTATGCTCATGGATTGGAAGAATTAATATTATTAAGATGTCCATCCTACCCAAACAATCTACAGATTCAGTGCAATCCCTTTCAAAATACTAGCAGCATTTTTCACATTTACAACACATAATACTATAATTTATATGGAACCACAGAAGATCCCAAATTGCCAAAGTTGTCTTGAGAAAGAATAACAAAGCTGGAGGTATCACAGTTCTGGATTTTAAGATATATTACAAAGCTTGTAGTAATCAAAATAGTATGGTAATGGTACAAAAATAGACAAACATAGATCAATGGAACAGAATAGTGATCCCAGAAGCAAGCACATTTATGTGGTCAATTAGTCTGTGGGAGAGGAGGCAGAATATATAATTAGGAAAAGATAGTCTCTTTAACATATGGTGTTAGGAGAACTGGATAGCTATATGCAAAAGAATGAAACTGGACCACTTTCTCATACCTTAACACAAAAATAAACTTAAAATGGTTCAAAGACCTAAATACGAGACTTGAAATTATAAAACTCCTAGTACATAGGCAGTAACTTTTTAACATTGGCTGTAGCAGCATTTTCTAGATATATCTACTGAGGCCAGGGACACACAATCAAAAGTAAACCATTGGGGCTATATAAAAGTAAGAAACTTTTGCACAGTGCAGGAAACCATCAACAAAACAGAACGGTATCCTACTGAATGGGAGAAGATATTTGCAAATCATATATTTATTAAGGAGTTTTACATATATATAAAATGTATATTTATATAATATATATGTAAAGTATGTATTATATAAATATCTTCAAAATAAATAAAGAACTACAACTCAATACCAGAAACCCAAATAATCTAATTAAAAATGGGCAGAAGACATGGACATTTCTCCAAAGAAGACATACAGATGACCAACAGACACATGAAAAGATGTTCATCTTCACTAATCATCAGGAAAATGGAAATCAAAACCACAGTGTCATATCATCATACACCTGTCAGAATGGCTAAAATCAAAAAGACAAGAAATAACATGTGTTGGTGAGGATGTGGATTAAAAGGAACACCCGTGCATGATGACTGGTAAGAATGTAAATTGGTATTGCCACTATGAAAAATAGTATGGAGGGTCCTCAAAAAATTAAAAATAGAGCTACCATATGATCCAATAATTCCATTACTGGGTGTTTACCCAGTGAAAATACTAACTCAAAAAAATATATCCACCTTATGTTAATGTTGCAGCAGTATTTATAATAACCAAGCTATGGAAGCAACCTGCATGCCCATTAATAGATGAATGGATAAAGTAGATGTCACACACACACACACACACACACACACACACACACACACAGAGTGCAATCTTATGCAGCCATAAAAAAGATGAAATCTTACCATTTGTGACAACATGGATGGACCTAGAGAGTATTTTTCTAAGTGAACTAAGAGAAAGACAAAGTATCGTATGATTTCACTTTTATGTGGGATCTAAAAAAAAAAAAATAAAGTGAATAAACAAAAAGAATTAGACCTGTAAATACAGAAAACGAACTGATGATTCCCAGAGGAGAGGTGGTTGGGGGATGGACAAAATGGATGAAAAGGAGTGATAAATACAGACTTCCAGTTATGGAATGACTAAATCTTGGGAACAAAATGTGCAATACAGGGAATCTAGTCCTTGGTATTGTAATAGTATTGTATGGTGACACTTGGTAGCCACAGTTGTGGTGAACATAATGTAGAGTTGTGAATCATTATGTTTTACACCTGAAACTAATGTAACATTGTATATCAACTATACTTCAAGAAAAGAGTTAAAAAAAGAATTATTAAACAATAATCTCCAGCCATGACTGCAGGATCATTGATGATCTTTCCATGTTGAGAAGATCCTTAGTTGTAATACACTTTGACATATAACAACAGTTGTAAAGTAGGCATTTCCTATTCCTAATTGGGAATAAGGTCCCAGATATTCTAAGTAAAACAATCTTCTACAGCACGTCTATGGCCAAATCCAGCTCAGCATCTAATTTTGTAAATAAATTTCTTTTGGGAACACAGAAAAACTGACCAAGATATCCCAAGGGCTTAAAAATAGTCATTATTGGGGTGCCTGGGTGGCTCAGTTGGTTAAGTAACTGCCTTCAGCTCAGTTCATGATCCCAGAGTCCCGGGATTGAGCCCTGCATCGGGCTACCTGCTTGGAGGGAAGCCTGCTTCTCCCTCTCTAACTCCCCCTGCTTGTGTTCTCTCTCTAGCTGTGTTTCTGTCTGTCAAATAAATAAATAAATAAAATCTTTAAAAAAATAGTCATTAATCCTTTCTGTGTTTGATAAAATTAGATCTAACTTTAAAAAAAATTTGTAGCCTAATGGGCAGCATATTATAGTGGGAAAAAAATACACGCATTTAGGAACTGGGCCACTTGAATCCACTAAAAGCTCAAAATTTATTTCAATTATTTTATATAGAATACATCCCAAACTTTAATTCAATAGAATGGAAAATCTGTTTTTATAAATTATTTAAATCATATGAAAACTTTCAAGAAATTTATCCTCTTTGTAAGCTAGTTTTTTTTTTAAGATTTTATTTGTTTATTTGACAAAATAACAGAAACAGAAACACAGCTAGAGAGGGAACACAAGCAGGAGGAGGACAGAGGGAGAAGCAGTCTTCCTGTGGAGCAGGGAGCCGGATGCTGGGCCCACTCCCGGGACTGTAGGATCTTGACCTGAGCTGAAGGCAGATACTCAATGACAGAGCCCCCCCCACCCCAGGCGCCCCTATTAGCTAGTTTTCAAGAAATCAGTGCAGAGAAAGACAATTATCGTATGGTTTCTCTCTTTTGTGGAACATAAGGAACACTGTGGAGGACCACAGGGGAAGGGAGGGGAAAAGGAATGGGAAAAAATCAGAGAGGGAGATGAACCATGAGAGACTCTGGACTCCAGGAACCAAAGTAGGGGTTACAGAAGGGAGGGGTTTGGAGGAGTGAAGTAACCGGGTGATGGGTATTAAGGAGGGCGTGCGTGGTGATGAGCGCTGGGTGTTATATACAACTAATGAGTCATTGAACACTACATCAAAACGAATGATGTACTATATGCTGGCTAATTGAACGTAATAATAAATAAAAAAAATTAAAAAAATCAATGCATAACCTATAATTCAGTTGCAGTTACCTCAAATGATTCAAAGGGACAGTATTTAAGTTTATTATATATGTTTATAGCAAAAGCTAAATTTCAGAATCATTGCTATGTGTAACAGAGTTTCTAGACATGTATTAATTTGAAGGATGCACCCATAATCTAAGAATTAATTGAAGTTGTGGACCTTATTAAATAATTTTAGAAACAGTAACATGGGTAATCTTGTTAGATGGTGATATTATTCAGGCTTGGTAGATCAAAGTAGATAAATGAACCAGAGTAGAGTAATACTTAGAGATAAAATACCTTTCAAGAGAATAGTTTACAAGCTAAAGTAAATAATTGTAAAGATTCTTATATTATAAAAATGATGAAAGCTAGCGACCTTTGTCTTCCAGTCTTCACAAGACAATAGGCAGGTCTATGAACCTTCCAACATGTAAGTATCTGTTTAGACAAAAACCTGTCAGGGAGCCTATTTTAAGGTATATCTGTGCTAGTAAGAGATAGTGAGGCAGGGCCAGACATCAGGGAGAGCCTAGCCTTTTGGCGGCTTGTAGCTAACAGAAGGTATCTGGTCATAACATCCCAAATTCTTCATGCTAATAAGAAAAACTCATAACAGGAGAGGCAGGAAGTGGGCTTGAGTCATTGACAGGGACAGAACAACATAGATCTGTGTGTGTGTGTGTGTGTGTGTGTGTGTGTGTGTGTGTGTAGGAAGATGTCTCAGATTAAGGACTGTTACAATATGAAATCTTGTATGGATGCTTCCTGTGGTCCCATAGGTAGCTGTAGCATGAAGATGGGATGTGGGAATGTCATTATCCACTACTTTCAGCCATCAGCCAAGAAGGAGCCAGAATAAATGAAACCTTGAATCCCCTGGGAGGTAACTGGTTTCTAATTGTGGTTGAGGCCAATAATTTAGCAGTGTGCTTGTTCAGTCCATGAAGGGAAGACAACTGATTAGACTGGAAATGGATTTGCAAAATATTTTACTTTCAGTTTCTTTTAGAAATTTTAAATTTAATTAGTATGATTTTGCCAGGCTTTGTGTATAACTGCATAATCACAGCCAAAATCACTTCAGATTTGTAAAAAAGATTTCAAGTTTGTTAAATGGGAAAAAAGAATGTGCAGTAATGTATTTTGTTAGAGTTCTTTAAAAGAAACCTCACAAGCTGTCCAAATAAAATATTTTCCAAAATTTGGGTGTTTTTCATATGAAATCTTTCTTTATAAATAAATTGTATTTTAAAGAGTAAGATGATTTTTCTCATTTCAAGGCAAATAACTGGGCTATGTGTAACTTAAGCTAATTATATGTTATTCATACTATCTAAAAATCAACAGTGATTAAAATATTTGACTCAGAAAAGCAAAGTTTTTCGCGTATTAGTTTGATGAGTGGCAGCCAAGGACTCATCTCTATTTACCTTCCCCTCCTTTTTATGCTCCCTTGGTTCTTTGTGTAACAGACCAAATCATACCTGCCTATTATAGATCCAGAGAGTTGTTAGTCTCTGAACAAGAACATTCAGAGAAGGTATCAGGCATTTCCTTTCTCAGATTTTAAAATAAAGAGCCCAAATAATTCCAGAGTGAATTTTAAGGTTTATGGCTCTGAAAATTGCAGGTTAAGAAACACATTAGCAATTATTTTTGAATTGCACCAAAAATTATAGGCCAGTTCAAAACAGATTGTTGATGTTCTAATGTCACCATTGGTGCAACAAAATTCCTTTGCAATAGAGATTTTTGTTTATGGCTATATCCATGCCCTGTATCCCTTTTCTGCAACAACATTGCTTTTTTCCTTTTTTAACAATTTTATTAAAAATAATTCCCTAGGATATAATGTGGTCTGCTGCTTAGAACGGTTAACAGAAGTGGAACATTTTATTTTCTATTTCTGATCTTTGCCCATAGCATTTAGTAGCAAGTTCAGTATCTGGATCTCCCCATTACCCCCCAAAAGTTTAATTATTATTTATCCTTGAAGATACTTAATTATTGGCAGAAAATACAATGCTATTTAGCAATCTTCAGATCAAAGCAGTATAAACATGCATCATTTTAACAACATGTAAGTATAAAAGCTAAGAAATTATCTTTAGCGTGAGGTTAGTCTCCGCACTCTCCGTGATTTTGCTCAAATTGCATGGGTAACCTAGATACTGAAGCTGAGATATACATCCCTTTGAGGAAAAGGAAATTATTTCCTTTGCCTTTTGTTTCGTTTTCTGCATAAAAGGAGTTGCAGATATTTTATAGATGAAAGGTTTTATTTATCCAAGGATTCCTTTGAACTCAAACTGTTTTTTGCTGAAGTTATTCAGGTTGGGTATGGGGGAAAAAAAAACAAGTCACACCCTAACTGGAAAAGTAGTCATTGTCAGTAGCCCTTAGTTAGAGGACAGTAAAGTGGACAAGATATAGACCTTAAAATGGAATAAAGTGTTTGCTTTGATGAATGGTTATCAGTGGCTTATTTGGGTATTTTATGATGTGCTGTGATGGGCTGTATTTATCATGTTTGTGTGTTCTCTTACTTACTTGAGTCTTCACACAAATGAAAAACTTCTGAGTGTCTTTTTTTTTTTTTAAAGATTTTATTTATTTGACAGCGAGAAACACAGCGAGAGAGGGAACACAAGCAGGGGGAGTGAGAGAGGGAGAAGCAGGCTTCCTGTCTAGCAGGGAGCCCGATGTGGGACTTGATCCTCGGTCTCCGGGATCATGACCTGAGCCGAAGGCAGTGGCCCAACCAACTGAGCCACCCAGGCGTCCCTCTTTTTTTTTTTTTTTTTTTTTTTTAAAGATTTTGTTTATTTACTTGACAGAGAGAAACACAGCTAGAGAGGGAATGGAAGCAGAGGGAGTGAGAAAGGGAGAAGCAGGCTTCCCTCCAAGCAGGAAGCTCCATTTGGGGCTAGATCCTGGACTCTGAGATCATAACCTGAGCTGAAGGCAGTTGCTTAACCAATTGAGCCACACAGATGCCCCTGAGTAAGTGTTTTTAAGGGAAATTCAAGTTGGACTTTGACACTGTAATCAATTGTTTAGCCCATAAATATGTGAAAATACAGGTATTGTAAATAATAGTTTGCTCTTGTTTTTGATCTTCCATTTTCTTTCATCTGTTAGCCCTTTGGTGCTGGAACACCCCTGTGATTGCTTCTGCCCCAGCCTCTCACAATCATTCTGCTCTACCTACTTCTGTTAGTGATTATATTAGCTCAACAGCATTTAACTACAGTTTTCATGGTCGATTATTAATGAAAGTTTCATTTTATCTGTGGTATTACTTTGCCAACAAAACTGCTGTGAAGTTAATTACCTGGCAGTTTTTTTAAGCATAAAATTGAAAGAAATGGCTTTTGCTGTTAAATTGTCATGCAGACCTACTTTTGTCATTACAGGATAACAACAGATCCCTTTGATAACTAAGCCAGGTAGGTCAGCTTCTCTCTCTTGTTCAAATGATTGATGAAATATTCACAAAAGTGAAATCTAGCAGGGTCTGGAACCTATGGCTTTGCAATTTTGATGACATTTGATTATGTCCTTTGTAGATTGTTCATGTTCTTTGAACTTGATGGAAAAAAATGTTTATATTTCAACCTGCTGAGCTGCTCACATTTAAAAGAGAATAAGTGGCTTCTACAAATCAAGGCTCCCCAGGCAGCAGAGACTTGCCTCACAGACAATGGCTGAGAGAGACACCTGGCTGAAGGCACATGAAGAAGCTGCATTGTTAAGCCTGCTGAATTGTGGAGAATGCATGTTCAGCAAATCACAGTTCCTAAAAAGTTAGTGCACTTATAGGCTAAAGATTCCTATCTACCTTGACTCATTTAAAACATTACCCTCCATGAAATATTGAGGCAGTAGTTTTAAGATTTTTTTTTTAAGTTTTTAATTTAGTCACCTGGTGCTCATCACAAGTGCACTTCTTAATGCCCACGACCTATTTCACCCTTTCCCTGACCCACCTCCCCAGATAACCATTTGTTTGTTCTCTATAGTTGAGTCTGTTTCTTGGTTTGTCTCTCTCTCTTTTTCCTTTTGCTCATTTAATTTGTTTCTTAAATTCCAATGTGAATGAAGTCATTCTGACTAACTTATTTCTCTCAGCATTATACTCTCTAGCTCCATCCATGCTGTTGCAAATGGCAAGATTTCATTGTTTTTTTATGGCTGAATAATGTTTCATTATATATATATATATATAAATATACATATATTTATATATATAAAATATATATATATATTACATACCATATGTTCTGTATCTGTGCATCAATCAGTGGACACGGGTTGCTTCCATATGTTGGCTATTGTAAATAATGCTGCTATAAACATAGGGGTGCATATATCCCTTTGAATTAGTGTTCTTGTATTCTTTGGGTAAATACCAGGTAGTGTGATTGCTGGATCATAGGGTAGTTCTATTTTTAACTTTCTGAGGGACCTCCGTACTGTTTTCCAGAGTGGCAGCTCCAGTTTTCATTCCTACCACCAGTGCACAAAGGTTCCTTTTTCTCCAGATCCTTGCTGATGTTTATTTCTTGTGTTGTTGATTTTAGGCATTCTGACAGATGTGAGGTGATATCTCATTGTAGTTTTCATTTGCAATTTCATTTTCCTGTTGATAAGTGATGATAGGTGATGATGAACATCTTTTCATGTGTCTGTATATCTTCTTTGGAGAAATGTCTATTCATATCATCAGCTCATTTTTTAATTAGATTAATTTGTTTTTGGATGTTGAGTTTTATAAGTTCTTTATGTATTTTGGATAATAACCCTTTATCAGATATGTCATTTGCAGGTATCTTCTCCCATCCCATAGGTTGCCTTTTAGTTTTGTTGGTTGTTTCCCTCACTGTACAGAAGCTTTTTATTTTCATGTAGTCCCAATGGTTTATTTTTGCTTTGTTTCCCTTGTCTCAGGGGACCTATCTAAAATAAAGTTGCTACAGCCAGTGTTGGAGAAATTTTTTTCTGCGCTTTTTTGCCTGTGCTTTTTTGTAGGATTTTTTATGATTTCAGGTCTCATATTTAGGTTTTACACTATTTTGTGAGTAGTGTAAGAAAGTGTTCCAATTTCTTTCTTTTACAGGTAGCTGTCCAGTTTTCCCAACATCATTTGTTGAAGAGACTTTTTCCCATTGGATATTCTTTCCTGCTTTGTCGGAGATTAATTAACCATATAGTTGTGGGTTTATTTCTGGATATTCTATTTTGTTCTGTTGATCTGTGTATCTTTTTTTGTGTCATATCGTTTTGATTATTACAGCCTTGTAATATAACTTAAAGTGTGGAATTGGGATGCCTCCTGCTTTGCTTTTCTTCTTCAAGATTGCTTTGACTATTCTGGGTCTTTTGAGTTTCCATACAAATGTTAGAATTCTTTGTTCTAGTTCTGTGAAAAATGCTGTTGGTATTTTGAGAAGGATTGCATTAAATGTGCAGATTGCTTTGAGTAGTATAGACATTTTTTAAAAAGATTTTATTTATTTGTGTGTGTGTGTGTGTGTGTGTGTGAGAGAGAGAGAGAGAGAGAGAGAGAGAGAGAGAGAGAGAACAAATCAGGGGGAGCAGCAGGCAGAAGGGAGAAGCAGGCTCCCCAATAGCAAGGAGCCAGATGCGGGACTCAATTCCAGGACCCTAGAATCATGATCTGAGCTCAAGGCAGATGCTTAACCTACTGAGCCAACCAGGTATCCCTAGTATAGATGTTTTGACACTGTTTGTTCTTCCAATATATGAGCATGAAATATTTTTCCATTTCTTTGTGTTGTCTTCAGTGTTTTACATCAGTGTTTTATAGTTTTCAGAGTATAGTATAGTTTAGTATAGTTTTCACTTCTTCCGGTAGGTTATTTTATTATTTTTGGTGCAATTGTAAATGCAGTTTTCTTAATTTCTCTTTCTGCTACTCTGTTACTGGTGTATAGAAATGCAACAGGTTTCTAAACATTGATTTTGTATCCTGTGTCTTTACTGAATTTATTCATCAGTTCTAGCAGATTTTTGGTGGAGTCTTTTGGTTTTTTGATATATAGTATCACATCATCTGCACATAGTGAAAGTTCGACTTCTTTCTTACCAATTTGGATGGCTTTTATTTCTTTTTGTTATTTGATTTCTGTGGCTAGGACTACGAGGACTGTGTTGAATTAAAGCATCCTTGTCTTACTCCTGATCTTAGGGGAAAGGCTCTCAGTTTTCCCCCATTGAGGATGATGTTAGCTCTGGGTTTTTCATATATGGCCTTATATTACCTTGAGGTATATTCCCTCTAAACCTACTTTGCAGAGGTTTTTGTTTGTTTGTTTGTTTTTATCATGAATGGATGTTGTACTTTGTCAGACACTTTTTCTGCACCTATTGAAATGATCATATGGTTCTTATCCTTTCTTTTATTAGTTTTAAGATTTTTAATTAGGAACTTTCGGTGTGCTGTTAGGGCGAGTGAGGCATGATCTCCATCACAGGGTGGCCAGAGTTAGCGAATAAAATTACATGACTCCCAGTTAAATTTGAATTTCAGAAAATAAGAATGTGCCATGTACCCTGTATTGTATCTGGAAACCATATATTTGAGTTCTATTTTTTAAATCTTACATAGAAATTATTTATTTTCTTGTCACAAATAGTAAGAATTCATGAACATGACACAAACGAGATTCAAATTGATATGGTAGTTATTTTGCCAAAATTTCATGTAATTTATTTGGGGCAGTTTTGAGATTTTTTTTCTTTTTTTTTTTTTATAGTTACTTAAATTTTTTTCCAGTGTTCCAAAATTCATTCCCCATTCCCCACACCCAGTGCTCCACACAATAGGTGCCCCCAGTTTTGAGATTTTTAAAAAATATTTTAAAGCATTGATTTCCAAATTTGAGTACCTATTAGATTCTTACGTGGAAAATTGATAAAAATTTATTAAAGTATGGTCAATATGGCCCTAACATTTCCCCCTCAACTTGACTAAACTTTAGAAGGGCTTCTTCTTGACTAGAGCATTTACTTTGGTAAACTTGCAATTGTAAATTTTTTCTTTGCCCCTTTGAGATGTAAAACTTCCCCAGCCTCCTGCCATTTTTACAAACCTTTGATGGCTTTCTCAAGAACCTGGGAGCCATTCCTTTGAAATGTAATAACTAAGATAGTTTCCCTGTCTCCCAGTGTCTGTGTTAGGGTAGGAGCCTACCTTCAATAGTAAACAATTAGCAAACACAGATGCTGTAATTGCACTGACCAGTTTTTTCCTTAATGTTTTTCAGTACTTTTCCACTAGCCCACCCAGTGCTTAAAAGTCCTCCCACCTTTTGTTTCAGCAGAATTGAGTTTAGCCTTATATTAAAATCCCTCTCCCCTACTTGCAATAGGCCTAATAAAATTATCTTGCTGTTTTGGATAAATGTCCAGTATATTTTTTACTTTGACAGGTGGGACAAGTCCTAGGACTTCTTTGTTAAGTTCCTCAGGTGATTCTGATACTGACGTAAGTTTGAGAACCATTTTATTTTTAGTGATATTTTACAAAACACAGCAAACAAGTATTACTAGGTTCCTATACATTAAGACAAAAAAGAAAACAAACCTGTGTAATAGTATTTGATAAATACTTTGACCAAGATATGACTGGATGTTTCTTTCTACTCTACTTCTAATGACTGTTCATTCTCAGAGACTTTGGAATAACATTGCTTTTAAAAAAACAATGTCACTTGGGTACCTGGATGGCTCAGTTGGTTAAGTGTCAGCTTTAGGCTCAGGTCATGCTCCTGGGTCCTGAGATCAAGTCTAAGTTGGGCTGAGTGCCCAGTAGGGAGCCGTTTCTCCCTTTCCCACTTCCTGTCCATCCCCACCCACTTGTGTTCTCTCTTTCTCTCTGCCAAATAAATAAATAAATAAATAAATAAATAAATTTTAAAAATCTTTTTAAAAATCTCAGTATTTATAATTTTCAGAACTTGGAAGCAACCTGACCAAGATGTCCTTTAATATGTGAATAGATAAATACACTGTGGTACCTCCAGAAAATTGAATATTATTGATCATTAAAAAGAAATGAGCTGTCAATCCATGAAAAGACAAGGCTGAAACTTAAATGCTTATTTAAGTATATACTTACAGAAGCCAATCTGAAAAGCTACATACTAGATGACATTCTGGAAAAGGCAAAATATGCAGAGCGCAGAGCATTTTTTAGGAGAGTGAAAATACTCTGTATGATACTATAAAGTGGATATATGACACTAAAATTTTGTTTAAACCCATAAAAAGTACAACACTAAGAGTGAATCCAAATGTAAGCTATGGACTCTGGCTGATAATGATGTGTCGGTATAGATTCATCAGTTATAACAAATATACCACTCTGGTGGGGTATGTTGATAATGGGAGACGCTCTTCATTTGTAGGGGCAGAAGGTATATGGGAAATCTCTGTAGCTTCCTCTCAATTTTTTTTTTGTTGACCTAAAACTGCTATGAAAATAAGTCTATTAAAAATTCTTAGAAAAGACCTTTGCTTTTGGTTGACTACTCCAACTCAGTGTTCTACTTGTAGAACTTCATTGTTTCTTGAGTATGAACTTCCTGGCAAGTTTTGTCTGACCTTTTGGCAGCTCACGATTTCTGTAAATGCTTTTTGCATAGATTTACTCAGATGTGTATCTGGCCTGAATAATATTCCAGGAATATGGAAACCAGCAATGCTTCCTTTGTATGGCAGTATGGGACCACAGAAATGACCAGGCAACATTAAATAGTACAAAGTACCCATCTTAAATCATGTAGACTATAAGATTCTGAATGAGGATTTCTGAATGCATTTGGAGTAGGAGATGGAGAAATGGGGAGGTAAAAGGGAAAGAATATTCACAAATTAACATACATTCTCCATTGTATTAGAGGAGGTTTCTCTAATTCAATACTGTTGAAATTTTGGACTGGATAATTCTTTGTTATAGGGGGCTTTCCTGTTCCTTGCAGTGTGTTTAGCAACATCCCTGACCTCTACATTCTAGTAGCATCCTCCAAGTTTGACAAAAATGTGCCCAGATAGGGTCAGATGTTCTTTGTGGGGCAAAATTGCTCTGTGTTGACAACTATCTTACTAGAAGAAATGTTTACATGGACTTCACTGAGCTGAAGTTACATAGAATCATTATATTGAAAGTGTCTAATTTAAGTTTCATTGGAATATTTTACATATAAAGGACTATACTTTCATGACAAATAAAAGCACCATTTAGTTTTTATTGGAATATTTTATATATAAATAATTGTACTTTTTATGTGACCAATATAGGTTTTCATATAACAATATATGTTTTCATACAAGGAAACAATAAAACAATATATGTTTTCATACAAGGAAAATAAAACAAGTGTACTGACAATTTTGAAGAATATCATCTGCTCACTGAACAATTCAGATGTTCATTTACTTACCACAGAATTTATGGAAGGGTTATGTGACAGCAATTTGTCTCTCACTACCAGTTTGTTATTTTACCTTCATCAGATTCCATACATAACCTCTACACGCAACCCTGAGTTGCAGGCTTAGAGATTTTAATACTTGATTAAAAATAGTGTGTAGGTGTGTTTCTGTGTTTGTGTTTGTATGTAAATATGGTGATATTTCCACACATTCTTTTTTTAAAAAAAGCCTCTTTATAGCAAAGTCTGTTTAAAAATAGTAGGACAAATCTTAAAAATCATTCAGATGGAGTTGTATGCATCTCTAGCTGAATATAACAGGAAGCATCTTGACACAGCCTCTTTTTCTCTAGGGACTTCTCAGGTAATGTGTAATTTCTTTCCTGCCCTACAGTAGACCATTTTCTGAATCCATTTCTACTTTAATAGAGACTTTTTCCTTTAGAATTTCTTGTGTTATGCTTTCCTCCACACCCTATGTCCTAGATGCTAATTTCCTTCCTGACTTGAAATCAACTTCCCAAGTACACACATGTTAATTTAATTATCAAAAGAAAGACTCCTTGCCCATCCTGATTTCAGACATCATCAAGCATATATGAAAATGGAGGACAGAAGGGTTTCTTGCAACAAAATGTTGGTGCTTTCTTTTGAGGACTTCTTTTTAATGTAGTAAAGAAGTCTGATTCTGAGATGGAAATGGCACAAATTTAATCTGCATGGATTCTTCATGAGACACAAGGAAGTCAGTCAAAAGAACACCTTTATTCCCTGGGCTTCTCTGTGTGATTCTTTCCACAAGCAGCAAAGCATGACAACATGGGAGGAAAAGAGATGTCCAGTTTTCCCTGGTAGTTCTGACTCAGTGGGTTTCAATGGAAATCCCTATGGTCCTGTCTGGGAAGGAGATGGTGTAGCATGGAGGGCATGAATGGGAGAGGATGTTGGAGGACTGGAAGCATGGGAGGGAAAGGAAAGTTTCAGGAAGTGAGGGCTGTCCATTGGAAGAGTAAGGATGAGGGTAGTGATGGTAAGAGCATTAACACAGATGTTTTGCTGTTCATTAAGAAAAAACCTATTATACTTTGCCTTTTCTTTTATCCTTTGCCAAGGGATTGGCATACTTTTAATTTACTTTTGTTTGTTTGACTTACCTTATGTAGTTTTTCCAAGTAGAATATGAGTAATTATTTGTGCCCATTTCTAGAGGTTATGGATGATAGTGGGACCTATACATATTTCTCAGTTCTGCCCTGGTGTAACCCTACAGTGAATTATCACTCTATTCCACCTATCCAAAGGACAGGTGAAATATCTCTGTTACTTGTCCTAAACATATTCTCTCTGTTTTTTGGTTTAGGATTTTTAGGGCAATGTGTGTTTTTAAGTCACATTTAGAATTTCTTTAGTGTTTAATACTTTCTTAACCATAGATTTTGTTATCTTAGCTTATATTTATTCTTTGCCTCAAACTGTATTGACTTCTACTTCTGATAATAAATTCCCTGATAAGTGGTTCATTGAAATACTGTCATTGTATTTTTAGATAAAACATTTTAGTCAGTTTTATGCAAGCATGACCACAAGCTCTATTTCTTTTTGGTTCTGGAATTTTGGACTTTACAAGTCATGTTATTTTTTTCTAGCTCCTTGAAACTCATCTTAAATAAAGTAGGCCCACAGTCTGCTTTTGTTATTTTATGAATATTTTGAATCTTACTAATTTTTTTTGTTTAAAAATAACCTCTTTTTTTTTTCCCCCAGAAAAATGTTTAGCTACTTTCTGGCTAACTATCTTTTGCAACTGTTTTCATTTGGAGGATAGAATATTAAACTTTTGTGACAAATGCATATTTAGATACTTGAAGGGACCTAATTAGTGAGAAATTTGTATTTTTAATTTATTAAAGTTGAGTCTATTAATCCAAATGAGAAGAAATGTGACTGTATTTAATTTTGGAATTATAGGTAAACTCACTGTTGAAAAAGACATACTGAAGCAAACCTTCCCTTATCCCTGGTGAGTTTGAATATGTATGTAAATACATTATATTATATCAGAGAGGTAAAAGGAGGTTTTATTCAGTGTGTGTTATATACACACATACACACATACACACGCAAAACTACCAACGTTTTTTGAGAAGTTTATAGTTTAGGTTTTTGTTTGGCTGTTTCTATACATGCATATATGCATGTTTACATTGCTACTCACTTTAATAATTTCATAGTTTGCATTGTAGTAGAGTGTTTCTGTTTCAAACAAATTACCTTGGTCTTTTAAAAAAGGATATAGGGAAAATAATGATTTTTTTTTTTTGTATTTTATCCCCAAGCTCATCCAAAAGCTTTAGGATTCTCACACAAAGTAGCAAGCATTTACTCATAAAGTAAATCCAAAGAAAAGAGGATTTATATGAGACCAACTAACCAAGCAGGCAGTGAATTTCAAATTTAGAGAATAAAAAGGATTATTAAAATGTGTCAGCTCATCACTTCTAGACTATGCTTTTGAAATAGCCAATGCGCCCCGCCGCCTTAGGTGATTTCAGACAGTGGCTCATTTTCTTATAGTTAATAGGAGTGAATAAATAGAGAAAGAAGTATTTCTGGCTAATATTTAATCTCTTGATGCTGGCATATAATTATACTTTTGTTTATGGTTCAAGTATTTGTTTTATTACATTTAAATTATAAAAATAATTTTAGTCCATAGCCATTTAAAGCTGAGCTCAAATCATAGTAAACATCTTACTGTTTGCTGAGCCAGTATCCTGGTGACCCATGAGGACATCTCTTTTCTTACACTGATATACCTAAGAGATTTTGTTGTAGGTTAAAGCAGAAATAATTTTTTGAATTTTTAAAAAGATATTTATTTGAGAGAGAGAGAGAGAGAGAGAGAGAGAGCAGGAGTTGGGGGGAGGGACAGAGGAAGAGGGAGAAGCAAGCTCCACACTGAAAGGGAGACCAGCGCACGGCTCCATCCCAGGTCCCTGGGATCATGACCTGAGCCGAAGGCAGATGCTTAACTGACTGAGCCACCCAAGTGCCCTGAAAGATTTTTTTTTTTAATTGCAGGAGCACCTCAGGCTGAGGTGGGATGAATATCAACCATGGAGGGAGCAAAATGGCTATAGCTCATATGGAGTTTTGAGCCCTGATGGAGTGAGGTAGAGGAAAAAGCTGAAGGAGCTGCTTTGGTGAGAAATGCCATGATATTTGCATGATACTTGTGATGGGAGCTAGGCTTCTCCAAGGGCAATGATAGATCACTGGACAGACCATGCGTGAGGCATTTCTTTCCAACTTCAGCAGTGGGCAGAGCTCTGAATTTTCAGAGACTGACTACTTTGGAAACACAAGAAGGGTGACACCTTGACTTAGACACAGACATTCACAGGATATATGAAACAATGGCAGTGACTTGGGATTTTCATGCTGTAAGGCAGCCCCTGAGAAGGAAGAGTTGGGAGTAGATAATAGAAGATTATTCTTTGCCTAACAGGGACTACCAACAATACCTGGGCAGGGGATCATTCCAGGGACTGGAGTCCTTCCTTCATGAGTCAGTAGGAATATTGACCCAGCGAATTTTGCATGTCTACTGTTCATGTGCTAATGCCGACTAGAGACATCTGCATTGTCTTTATTTATGGTGTTCCAAAATTATCAGGATTACCCTTTTTAATGAAAGGTCTAATTCCAAACAAACAAATAAAAAACTCCACAACACCTGACTGATATTTTTCTAATTATAGATTTGCTTCTGTAGTTTGGGTTCATTATAAAACATCTGAATTGTCTTTGTGCATATTAATGAGTTTAATAATTAGATGAGGAATGAGGGAGAACATGTAGTTCAGAAGCAATTAATCAACATTATTAAAACACATCCTATAAATTGTATCTATATTAAGAAAGATTACATTCTCAGTTTGAGAATTTAAGAATTACATATTAAATTATCAGCTTCTTTGATAATAGAATTAGTATTATAATTCTGTTTTTATTTATTTAGTGCTAGAACATAGCATTAAACTAAAGCACATTTTATTTGAATATGTTGCACTGAAAAACGGAGGTGTGTTAGCTAGACAATGACCAGTTTTCAACAAACCCTATGTTATCTTATTCTACTTTAGAACTTCAAAACCTTCAGATTGGGGAATACTATTGCTGTGCTATGCGATGTTGTGATTCAGTATTAATATATTTAATTTATTTAAATATGCTTCTGCTCTGTTTTGTAGTGATTGGGGCTGTGTAGCTGAGAAAAATTTCCATTCTGTCCAAAAATATATATTGAAAAGCTATTTATTTCAGTCGCATTCTTTGACTGCTAAAGCAACCGTATGCTTTTCCACTTATTGGCTGAAAGATATTAAACAAATTATTTATTCTTTTTTAGTCTCAATTTTGTTTTACCCTGTAAATGGTGGATGAAAGAGTGGGTGTGTTAAGGAACTGAAATATGGTGGCTTCTAGCATCTGGTTGTTGGCCATTCTCCTTCCTTCTTGGATTGTGCTTTTTATAAACATCAAAGTCTTGACCTTAATTTCCAGCCTGTGGTCTTTTTTTCTACCCAGTGTTCTCAGCTTATAATTATATTGTCTTCATAGCATAATTCTATATACTTAGACTTGCCATTATTAATGAAGTGGGAAAATATATTTATTTTTAATTCCAGTCAATCTCCAATTCTGTTACTTTCCTTTGAAATGTCTTTTACATTTTTCGTTTCTCTTACCTTTCTAATAGCACAATTCTAGTTTGGGTCCTAATCACCTCATGCAAGGATTACTGAGCAACACCTAGCAGGCATCTCCAACAGCAGATTTCCTCCCTTTTGATGTGCATTATATTGGTAGAATTATTTTTCTTAAAAATATCATTCCCCTCATGAACAAAATAAAATTTTAGCAGATTGATAAGCATTTACAGTATTTCATGTCCTAATGTCTTTGCTAGCTTTGATGGCTCTTTATAGTAAGGCTTTTTATAACATACCCCCACTCCCATCCCCACTAGTCCTCTTTGCATCTTTTGTGTACACTGTTCTCCTTATTCCACATCCTTCTCACCTTCTTCACCCATCCTTTAGGAGTCATTCAGGTTTTTCTTTGCTGTTAAAGCTTCTAATCCAAGGTATATGAAAACTTGCCAAATACTTATGTCTCTAGGAGTTCTTTGCCAGTGATTTTTATACGTACAACTAACAGACCGCTGACCTTTTTTTATATTGCAGTAAAATAGACATAAGATAAAATTTACCATTTATCATTTTTGAGTGTACATTTTAGTGGCATTAGATATATTCGCATTGTTATGCAATCATCACCACTGTCCATGTGCAAAAAGTTTTCATTATCCTAAACTGAAACTGTACCTGTCAAACAATAATTCTCAGTTCCTCTCTCCCTCAGCACTTGGTGTCTACCTTCTACTTTCTTTCTTTATGAATTTAACTATCCTAGATACCATATTTAAGTGGAGTCATACACTATTTGTATTTTGGGATGTGGCTTATTTTTCTTAGCTTAAGGTTTCCAAAGTTTCTCCACATTGTAGCATGTATCAGAATTTCATTCCTTTTTAAGGCTGAATAATATTTCATCGTATGCCTACACCACATTTTGTTTGTCCATTCGTCTGGTGATGGGCAGTTGGGTTGCTTCTGCATTTTGCTTGTTATGAATAATACAGTGTTTCAGATATCTGAGTCCTTGCTTTCAGTTCTTTTTTATAACTATCCAAAAGTGGAATTATGGGTCATTCTATGCTTAATTTATTAAGTAATTGTTATTCTGTCTTTTATGGTAGTTGTACCATTTTGTACTCCGAGCAGCAATGTCTAAGGGTTCCAGGTTCTCCATATCCTTGTGAACACCTGCTATTTTCTGCTTTTTGGATGGATAATAGCCAGCCTAATGGGGGTGAAGTGATATCTCATTATGGTTTTGATTTTTATTTCCCTAATGATTTTTAAGTCAGTTATCTTTTACTGCACTTATTGGCCATTTTCATATTGTCTTTGGAGAAATGTCTGTTCAAATCCTTTGTTTTTGAATTGTACTATTATTTTTTTTTCTGATGAGGTCCTTTTAAACAGAATATGTTCAAAAAATGTATTAACATGTTTATGAAGACTTAAATCATCAAAGGGGACATGAACTAATACTCTGTGTGTATAATGCACTGTGAACCACTGGGGGATAGAACTTTCCAATGGCCTAAGATGCCTTGTTTATTAAGTTATTGCATATGTTATTTATGTTTTCTATCCATACTTTTGTTTACAGCAGTTGTTCTCTTTAGTGTCAGCATGCCTGTCAGCAATTTTCTTTTTAACTTGATGTCTTGATCTGATTTTTTTCTTGCAAACTAGATGATCCAATTGTTACAGCTATGCATAAATTTAGACAAAATAATTTCTCATAAAGGCCTAAGAGACTCACTTACCAGTAAAAAAAAGTTTTACTATATGAAATTCACAGTGTCAAACATATAGTCTATTTTTGTTTTTATTGATGGAGCTAGGTGAGATTTCTTGATTTTTTTTTTATCTGTAGAAATGAGATTTTGCAGTGTAAGCTTCTCAAGTGTATCAGCTGTATTTGGTTCTTATGCTCTATAACAATATTTATCATGTTGCATATTCAGTGATTATCTAATGAATGTATTTTAATTACTTTGTGGTGGGTTCAATCAAGTTGTATCATAGGGCGTTTCCATGGCGATTTTAACCAACTTTTTCATTGATTAATTGATTCTAAAATTATGGTCATTATTGAGGAGAGGCCTTGAAATGTATGATGCCTTAAAAAAAAATCTCAATTTATCAATAGGCTTTGCTCTGTTACAGATAATCGTAAACCTTAGAGGTTTAAAAAGACATCATTAGTTCATTCACTGATGATTCTATGGATTGATTATTTGGGCTAGGCTCAGCTGGTCAGTGTTTCAGAGTTCACTCCTGTGGGTACAATCATCTGGCAGGTAGGCTGGGATCTGGTTGGTTCCAGGTGGCTTTACTCACAAGTGTGGCACTTGGGTTGGGTGCCTCAAGTTACTGATTCACTGATCTACCCTCTAGTAGTAGGCTGGTTCCCAGATTTCTTTTCAGGGTTCCAAAAGCAACAGGAAAGAGCATGCTGGAGTGTGCAAACTTTCTTCATGTCTCTATCTCATGTTTGCTAAGGGCCTTTGGCCAAAGAAATCACGTGACTAAGCATAGATTCTGGAGAAAGAGAAATAGATTCTACTTCTATGTGGAAGGAGCTGCAACTTAGTATGATAATTTTTTTGTTTTCAGTCTACCACCATATGAATATCAACACATGGCCTTGTTTTGTTCATGTGCTATAAGCCCCATGTGAAAACTGTATTTTCAAAATATAACATTCTATTTTTTTTAATAGATTGAAGCCATACATATGGTATCTGAAATGGTACGAGGCTTGGATATCTTTGTTTGAATTTATAGTTTAAAATATTTTGGGGTGCCTTGGTGGCTCAGTTGTTAAGAGTCTGCCTTTGGCTCAGGTCATGATTCTGGAGTCCTGGGATGTAGCCCTGCATTGGGCTGTCTGCTTGGAGGGAAGCCTGTTTTCCCTCTCTCAGTCCCCCTGCTTGTGTTCCCTCTCTAGCTGCTGTGTTTCTGTCAAATAAATAAATAAATAAATAAAATCCTTAAAAAAATAAATAAAATGTTTTTCAATTTTTTTTTTAATATTTTACTCATTTATTTGACAGAGTGAAACACAGCTAGAGAGGGAACACAAGCAGAGGGACCGAGAGAGGGACCGAGAGAGGGAGAAGCAGGCTTCCCGCTGAGCAGGGAGCCCGATGTGGGGCTCGATCCCGGGTCTCCAGGATCATTACCTGAGCTGAAAGCAGTCACTTAACCAACTGAGCCACCCAGGCACCCCAATTACTTGCCCTTCTGTCAGACTTTTCAGGGTATATAAATTACTAAGATACCAAAATCACTGTGCATTAATCATGTAAGACAATTGAATGACAAAAATTTTAACATTGAATCACTCCTCAAAGTAGCATTGTCCTTTTAAATTTTAATTCCTATACAATATCAAAAAAAGGAAGAAGGGAGTAAAAAAAGCACTATAGAGTAAAATTGTAGTCATAAATCTATTGACGTTACCTAAGTTATTTGGAAGCTAATTATGACTGTGTGCAAAGCAAATGATGTGAGAACTGAATTAATGAAGACTAGCTACCTCCCACAAGCTAATGAGGCATACTTTATACCAATAGTGCCACAAATTGAAAAATTAAACCTCTTGGTAGAGAGAAAAAAGGAGCAGCCCAAGTTAAGAATAACATGCAAAGCCAAAGAAGTTCCCAAAGGCCCTTTCTGTAATTAAAAGTCTTCGTTTGGTTTTGTATGATATGGAATATAGAATGTAAAATCCTTGAAATTCCCTTGTATTTTGTGTCCCCCTCCACCCATAAGAATTAATAGACAATGTAGTTTGCCTTAGCCCACAGATTCAGTGTAGTACTAGTGTTCAAATGCATCTCCATTTCTCAGGTGTTGGCACTTAGCTTCATATATATATGGACTATATATATGAGCTTATATGTAAATTCAAAAGGAATATACATTTGTATATTTCTACATATTTATGTATGTTCGCATTTATATATAATGCAACTTGAAGCAATCTAAAAGATTGGTAGAGCAGATCTTCCGCAGTTTTAAACATAATGAGAAGTCCACATCAAGAATTAAAGGGTCAGAGATGCTGTTAGGAACCAAACCTCTAATGTGGTAACCCATAGGTGGCAGAGATATCATAGGCACAGAGATCCTCTCTGGGTAAAGGGGTCAAGCTCCACATTAGGTACCCCCGACGCAGGGGCTGTACACTGGAGAAATGAGCCCTCATAATGTCTGGCTTTGAAGATCAGAAGGATTTGGCTATGGGAAACTAGGACTCTATAAAGGGCCAATATGCTATAGCACCAGATCTGAGATTTAGCACTGAAACAGCAGTTTGAAAAGCATGTGGATTAAATGTGAAGGAGAATATTAACTAATTTTAGGGCGTGTGCCAGAGGATCAGGGACCTGTAGGAACATTCTTCTGCTGGCAAATGTCATTTTTTCTCCCCCCTTCAGCCTAGCTGACACTAATTCTGACACTCTTCCTCTACTTGCTAGCACCATTCACCCTGCTCTAGCTTTCCATTGCATATCTGTCCACCCTGGAAGGTGCCTCTCTAAAGTGACTCCCACCTGCCACATCCAGTAGACAACCTTAGTTGGGACTGGCATCTCTTCAGAGCTGCTACCATCCACCATACCTGGTGGGCTGCTCTGGCTAGGAATAATGCTCCTCCAAAGTGACTTCAACCTTGCGGTGGAGAGGAAGCTGTTCCACCCAACAGCACAATGGCAGCAGTTGTAGCTGGGTCACTTAGCTAATTGTCCTGGGGGCTAACCCACCCACCACCATGCCTACAGCAGCTACAGCCTGGCCGCCCAGCCAGATGCACCAGAAGCAAACTCCACCTGCCAGTAAGCCGGCAGCAGCTACAGCTAGGCCTCTCAGCCAGCGGCACTGGGGGCCAGTCCTACTTACCAGGGCTCCTGCATTAGTTGTGACCTGTCCTTGCTGACAGCTGGGCCGAGGGCCAGTGTCACCCACCAGCTTACCTGCTACAGTTGCAGCCCAGTCACAGCAGAAGGGTGCATGTAACCCACAAGGGGACCCTTGGGCGTTCTGGTGCTGGCAGCCAGGAGCTAGTATACTACTGAGCCCCACAGGATGCCTTCTACATAAGGCACTTACTTTCAAGAGCAGGAGATGTTGATTATCTACCTAATATATAGAAAAAAATCATAAAGGATCAGACAAAATGAAGATACAGAGGAATATCTTCCAAATAAAAAATACAAAACCTTAGAGAAAAAATGAAATGAAATCAAGATAAGAAATCTAGCAATAAAGAGTTCAAAATAATGGTCATAAAGATGTTCATCAGACTTCAGAGAAGAATTCTCTGTGAAAACTTCAACAAAGAGAAAATATAGAAAAGATTCAATCAGATGAAAAATTTAACTGAGGGATGCCTGGGTGACTCAGTCCTTTGGGGCATCTGCCTTTGGCTCAGGTCATGATATCGGGGTCCTGGCTCGAGTCCCACATCAGGCTCCTTGCTCAGCAGGGTGCCAGTTTCTGCCTCTGCCTTTAAAAATATATAATAACTGAAATGAAAATTACACTATAGGGAATCAACACAAATTAGAGAATATGGAAGGGATCAGCAATCTGGAAGACAGGGTTGTGAAAAGCAATCAGGCTGAACAGCAAAAAGGAAAAAAAAATGAGAATAGGTTAAGGGAACTCTGTGATATCATCAAGCATAAAAACATTTACATCATAGGAATTCTAGAAGGAGAAGAGTAAAGAAGATGGCAGAAAACTTACTTGAAGAAATAATAGCTGAAAACTTTTCTAATCTAGAAGGAAACAGACATCAAGATTAAGGAATCACAGAGAGCCCCTAACAAGATGAACCAAAAGAAGCCCACACAAGGTACATAATAATTAAAAAGGCAAAAAGTAATTGTAAGGGGGAGAATTTTAATAGCAGCAAGAGGAAAGAAAACCATTACATACATTACATAAGGCTGTTAGCTGATTTTTCAGCAGAAATTTTGTATACCAGAAGGGAGTTACATGATATGTTCAGAGTGCTGAAAGAAAAAAAATCCTGCAACCAGAAATACTCTACCCAGTAAGGTTATCATTCAGAAAAGAAGAGACAAAGACTTTTCCAGACAAACAAAAGCTAACGGAGTTTATTACCACTACAGTGGCCATACAAGAAATGCTAAAGAGACTTCTTTAAGTGGAAAGAGAAGGCCATAACTGAAAATAAGAATGTTATGAAAGGAAAAAATTTCACAGGTAAAAGCAAATAAGTAGTAAAGATAGTAAATTAATCACTTATAAAGCCAGTATGAGTTTAAAACACAAAAGTAGCAAAATTAGCTATATCTACAGATATATCAAGGGATATACAAAATAAAATACGTAAAAATATGAATATATACATATAAGGTGGAGATGGAAGTAAAAATTCAATGCTTTTAGTATGTATTAGAACTTAAGTGACCATCAACTTAATATAGACTACTATACACATAAAATGTTATATATGATCCCAGTGGTAACCACAAATCCTCTAAAAGAAACCTATTAGAGGAAAACAAAAAATAAAGAGAAAATAATTCAAGCATAATACCAAAAGTCATCAAATCACAAGGGTGAGAGCAAGAGAAGAAGAAATGAACAGAGAACTATAAAAACAACCAGGAAACAATTGATAAGATGGCAACTGTACGTATCTATTAACATTTACTTTAAATGTAAATGGACTATATGCTCCAATACAAAGACATAGGAGGAATGAATGGATACAAAAATAAGACCCATCTCTGTGCTGCCTACAAAAGACTCATTTCAGATATAAAGACACATTCACGGGCACCTGAGTGGCTCAGTCATTAAGCGTCTGCCTTCGGCTCAGGTCATGATCTCAGGGTCCTGAGATCGAGCCCCACATTGGGCTCCCAGCTCGGCGGGAAGCCTGCTTCTCCCTCTCTCACTCCTCCTGCTTGTGTTCCCTCTCTAGCTGTGTTTCTCTCCGTCAAATAAATAAACACAATCTTTAAAAAAAAAGACACATGCAGACTTAAAGTGAAGGATGGAAAAAGATATATCATCAAATGGAGGCAAGCCCCTCCCCCAAACCAAAAGGCCAACCACTGGGTTGGCAATACTTCTATCAGGCAAAATAAACTTTAAAACAAAGACTGTAACCGGCAAAAAAAGGATTAAAGAAAAAGGGATCAATCCAATAAAAGTATATAACAATTTTAAATATCTATGCACCCAACATAGGACCACCTACATATATAAAACAAATATTAACAAACATAAAGGAAGGAATTGACAGTAATTAAGTAATGGTAGGGGAATTTAACACCGCACTTACATCAATGGGTAGATCATCCAGACAGAAAGTTATAAAGAAATGGTGGCTTTGAATGACACATTAGGCCAGATGTACTTAGCTGATATATGTAAATATAAATATATATAAAACTTAATATATAAATATGTTATAAAATATTCTTATTTTTTTAATGCGAGTATACAATGAATATAATTGTATTATATATTATAATATAAACTATTTTTATAATGTAACATATAAATATAATGTAAATAAATATAAATATGAATATATATAACATCATGAAAAAACAGCAGAATACACGTTTTTCTTTCAAGGGCACATAAAACATTCTCCAGGATAAAACAAATGTTAGGCCATAAAACCAGGCTTGATAAATTTAAGAAGATTAAAAATATATTAAACATCTGTTCTGACCACAAAAATAGGAAACTAGAACCTAAATACAAGGAAAAAAACAAAAACACATGGAGGCTAAACAGCATGCTACTAAAAACCAATGGGTCAATTTGAATTTAATAAAGAGGAAATAAAAAAATACCTTGAGACAATAAAATGAAAACACAGTATAAAATATTCAGGATATAGGAAAAGCAGCTCTAAAATGAAGCTCATGATGATATAATTTAACTTGAGAAACAAACAAAGTCTCAAATTAACTGTACACCTAAAGGAACTAGAAAAAGAACAAATAAAGCCCAAAGTTGGTAGAAGGAAGGAAATAATAAAGATCAGAGTGGAAATAAATGAAATAGAGACTAAAAAAGCAATAGGAAAGATGAATGAAATTAAAAGCTGATCCTTGGGAAAGATCAACAAAATAAGTAAACCTATAGCCATACTCATCAAGAAAAAGAGAGGACTCAAAATCAGAAATTGATGAAATTATAATTGACACCACAGAAATACAAATTATTTTAAGAGAGTACTACAAAAAATTATACAACAACAAGTTGGACAACCTAGAACAAATGGATAAATTCCTAGAAACATGTGATCTTCTGAGGTGGAATGAAAAAGAAATAAAACATTCCAGCAGACTGATTACTAGTAATGAAATGGAATTGGTTGTCATAAAACTCTAAGCAAAAAAAAAAAAAAAAAAAAAAAAAAAAAAATCCAGTACCAGATGGCTTCACAGGTGAATTCTACCAAAAATTTAAAGAAGAGTTTATAGACATCTTTTTTTTTTTTTTTTAAGATTTTATTTATTTGACAGAGAGAAACACAGCCAGAGAGGGAACACAAGCAGGGGGAGCAAGAGAGGGAGAAGCAGGCTTCCTACTGAGCAGGGAACCCGATGTGGGACTCAATCCCGGGTCTCCAGGATCATGACCTGAGCCGAAGGCAGTCACCCAACCAACTGAGCCACCTAGGCGCCCCTATAGACATCCTTTGTAACTACTTTGAAAAAACAGAAGAGGAAAGAAAACTTCCAAATCGATTCTAGAAAACCAGCATTATCCTGATAGCAAAACCAGATATAGAGACTACAAAAAAAGAAAATTGTAGATCAGTATCCTTGAGGAACACAGATGCAAAAACCTCAACAAAATATTAGCAAAGTGAATTCAACAATACATCTAAAAGATCATTCACTACAATCAAGTGGTATTTATTTTAGGAATGCAAGGATGGTTCAATATTTGTAAATTAATCTGTGGGAGATATACTACATTGATAAAATGAAGGGTAAAAATTATATTATCTCAGTGGATGTAGAAAAAGCACTTGACAAAATTCAGCTTCCATTTATAATAAACCAGTTAACAAAGTGGATATACAGTGAACATACCTTAACATAATAAATTTTAAAAATTCATTTAATATACTCCAAAGCCATTATAGTAATATTAATGTTCCATTTTATGGACTTACTATAAGTTATTCTCCTACTGTCTGTATTCAAATGAGTAGATATAATCAGTCAACAGCTAAATATTAAATATACTGGTTAGAAAATAAAATACAAGGTCTGATATTTTCTTTTTCCTATCTCCCCCGCTTCCTCGTCTCTTCCTTTTTCTCTTATTCCTTTCTTTTATTTTTCTTCTTTCTTTTCTTTCACTCTCTCTCTTTCTTCTACAACAACAAATTCAGTTCTCATAGAAATACCCTAAGGTTGCCTGAGTGGTGCATTCAGTTAAACATCCAACTCTTGGTTTTGACTCAGGTCATAATCTCAGGGTCTGAGATGGAGACCTACACCCACACTGAGCGAGGAGCTTGCTTAAGATTCTCTCCCTCTCCCGCTTGTGCTTCTTTGTCTCTCAAATAAATTAAATAAGTAAAATCTTAAAAAAAAAAAAGAAAGAAAAACTCTAGCTATTATTACCATTTGTTTATCTGGGTTTTCTTTAGTTTATCTGTTTTTATAATGTCTTCTAAGTACCTATCATTTCTTTTTTTACCACTTAATCCTATACAAGCTATTCTTTTACACCCTGAAATAATAATGATTATTATTGAGTGTAGTTGACACATTAGTGTTACATTACTTTCAGGTTTACAGCATAGTGATTCAGCTTCTCTGTACATTGTGCTGTGCTCACCACAAGTGTAGCTACCATCTATCACTATACAGCACTATTACAATATCATTGACTGTATTCCTTGTGCTGTTCCTTTCATTCCCATAATTAACTCATTCTGTGACTAGAAGCCTATATCTCCCATCCTCCTTCACCCATTTTGCCCAACCTCTTATTCCCCTCCCCTCTGGCAACCATCAGTTTGCACTCTATTTATAAGTCTGATTCTGGTTTTTTTTTTTTTATTTATTCATGTTTTTTTTTAAGATTTCACACACGTGAAATTATATGGTATCTGTCTGTCTTAGTCTGATTTATTTCACTTTCCATATAATATCTTCTGAGTCCATCCATGTTATCACAAATGGCAAGACATCATCCTTTTTATGGCTATGTATTATTATTCCTGTATGTGTGTGTGTATCACATCTTTCTTATCCATCAGTGGGCACTTAGGTTGTTTCCATATCTTGGCTATAAATTATGCTACAATAAACATGGGGGTTCATATATCTTTTTGAATTAGTGTTTTTGTTTTCTTTGTGTAAATACCCAGTAGTGGAATGATTGGATCATATGGTATTTCTATTGTTAATCCTTTGAGGAACCTTCATACTGTGTTCCATAGTGGTTGTACCAATTTACATTCCCACCAACAATATATAAGGGTTTTTTTCTCCACATTCTTGCCAACTTTTGTTACTTTCTTTCTGATAATTATGTTACTGGGAAAACCTGTGAAATAAAAAAAAGACATTAAATTAATAGAGGCAAGTATGTAGAAGTTGCACTTATAAACTACAGTTTCAGATTCCTAGTAATAACTGCACATAGGCAACTTAAGCACTACTCAGTCAATCCAGTATTTCGATTAAATCTATCCTTTGCTATTATTAATGTACTGTTTCTTAAACATTCTTATCTCCTGTATCTCTTGTGGTTAAGAAAAACAAAGCACCAGACCACTCAAATGAACAGTTAGGCTTTTAGTGTTTGATGCCAGTTCTGAATTTTGATTGTACCTGACATCTGGCGGAATGCAAATTTTTTACCCTCTTTAGTGTTTCACCAGCATCTCTATGGTGAGTCATCAAAATTCTTGGCTCTGACTCAGGAGTGGATACAGTATACTTCTAAATTGTGTGCATTCTACTAGTTACTAAGAATATAGTTTATCTTCAGGGGATGTTGGGAATCTTCTAAAAAAAACTGAGCTACTCATGACTTCATTAAATAGCAAAAAGGGAGACGTGACCTCCTTCTTGAGGGCAATCTATAGCTATCTCTCATCTGCCACTGTACCTGATATGGGTAGATAATGTCATAAGCAATGGGTGTATGTGGCATGCATTGTTATTGCCTCCCAGTATTTATGCATAGACAGCTGGTTTGATGTAAGTAGTTTACCAAGAACTTTGTATATGCCAGAAACTATTCTTAGCAATTTATTTATGTTAACATATGAGGTAGGTAGTAAAATCATCCCCACTTGTAGATGAGAAAACCAAGGTACAAATAAGTTAAATTATTAAACCAGGGATACATAGTTAGTAAGTGATGCCATCTGGTTCTAGTGCCCACATTTTTAACTACTATGCAGTGTTCCATCCCTATTTGTAAAATAGCTCTGCTCATTTGGAAGAGATAGATTTAATAAGTACAAAAGAGAAACAGTTGTATATTGAGCCTAGTTCAACCACGGAGATAAAATACTTTTTGGAATGACTGAACATTAGTTTTAAAATGAGAAGATATCAGCTTAGAGCTTATCTCATCCACTTAATGGTTGTGTGAACTTTTCAAGACACTTCAAATAAACATTTCAACTAATGCTATAAGAATTATATATACCTAATTGCATGATAGCCCATAGAGAAATACTAAGTTTTTATTACCACTTATAAAATAGAGCACTGCACTGTAAATTAGAAGGCAAATCTAACTCTTATCTTGCACTGGTTGGTTATGTTGGATAAATCAGTTAAAACTCTACCTTATTTTTCCATTTATAAAATAAAAAAAAATTTAACCTATTCTCTAAGATTATCACCAAAATCTTAGAAAGAAAAATGAGAAAGTAAATGAAAGTGCTTTGAAAAGGCAGACTACAAATCCTAACTGGTGGCATTGCTACAAATAGAGCTTGAAAATATTAAGTTCTGTATGATATTTAGATCCTTATTAGAGTCTCTTTTGTTTTCAGTTGTTGGTATGGAGAAAAGTTGGTGGTTATCGAGATCATAGAATTCCTGTTTTAGGTGGGAGGCGATATGGTCTATTCAATATATTTTGTCTTTACCATTAACATTAATTGTCTGAAGTTTCATAATAGAGATCCAGCCATAATAATGTTTTAAAACATCATAATATATATGACATGTATATGTATACACATTACATATGTATGTATATGTATACACATATGAACAGAGATATTTTCACCTTTAGAAAAGACACTTTTGGAAGTTGATTTGATTCAAACTCTGCATTTTGTGCTTGACAATGATATAACTTGTCCTTTAACCACTTTTCCCGAAGTGGGAGTAGAACCAAGTCTTCTCAGATAGAATTCCGGGCAATGTCCACAGTCTATGATAGTATTTACCTCTTCTACCAGTGTTCTGACACACTATTTTCTTTCTTTTATTTTTATTCTTTCTTTTTACTTCTTTCCATTTAGTTCACTCCTTTTTTTTTATCTTCAATTTTCCCCTTTCCCTTATATTCATAATAACTTCTAGGTCAGAAATTTTAAAATACAGTCAGAATAAGTCCAAGAAAATGAAATTTCTATCCCATTCAAATTTTAGGTAAAAAGATACTTCACATTTTACTGTATTCACTTAAATATATAGCTACCACAGAGAGCCAGGATAGACTTCCTAGGTAGTTGGGAACATCTATGACTGTTAGCCAAGTAGTGCTTTCTCCATAATAGCCTTTGCGAAATGCTCTAGTTTAGATTTTTATTAAGAAGTGCATAGAATCCACATGCCAGCTTCCAAGTAGGTGGATCATTTATGGACATAGATTGCCCAGGAAATCATGGTTTTCACAAAACCCATATGCTTTCCCCGTGATGATGACCAATGACTCCTTTGTTGAGTCCATATGTCCAACTATGGCTAGAGAGGTTACTTTGTTTAACCCTACATAGCTTTCGGCTTTTTTTGAACCCAAATGGATGACTAGATTTCCTATACTCTAATGAATGCCTACTTAGAGAGATAATGAAAATACTGTTATTTCTTTCAGGTTTTAAAAGAAGCTTGTATAGTAGTTATATGAGGACAGAGGATATGCCTTCTTTAGATTATTTTACTTATATTTTAAAAGTTTAAATTAGTATAGTGATTTATTAGATAAGTAATAATCTAATCAATAGTTAATTTATTAATTTCACTTTAAAATATAACCATGATAGGCAGGGGTAGACAGAGTATGATTAAGGAATTGGATGGGTGAATATGGACTCATTTGCCAAATTACATGTTAGTACTACAGGCAGTCCTTGAAATTACAATAAGGAAGGTACAGGACCAATAAAATGAATTGAAAAATTTACCTAGTGGGTCATTTATAGAGCTCTGGTGAGCATTGTTAAAGCAGCCAGGCCAGGCCTTTCTGAATTACTCAATATTTAGCTTCATCATCAGTGATTGAATATTAAATGGGATGGGCCACGGTTCTTACCTGGTAGGATAAATCTTCTGTTACTTTTGCAGTTAGGTTCATAAACAGGTCTGGCTTCTGTGATAGACACTGATCAAAAATCTACCTTTGAGTAAGACTTCTTAAGAAGAAAACTACTTGTGGCTTAGGTACACTTTTGAAAGGTAAGTGATATTAGCAGTGCTTATCAGTTTGTTATGAAAATTTAATGGAACTTATGATATAAAATGAAATATTGGATGAACTTCTGACAGGTTGTCTTTAATGACAGTTCAGGATACAAAGCGCTCATTTCAGAGACCATTTACCTAAGGCTTTTAAATTAAATTTTCTAAGTGCCTTGCGTGTTCAAATGTACATTTAAAGCAAGCGGCATTCCACTTCAGGGAAATGAAACCACTTATAGTCATAAAATAATAGATTCAGATTGGCCTTTCAATAAAGGGGTGAGTGTTCCAAAAATTTGAAGGGTATTACTGTAAATAAAAATCTTTATTAAGAACTAAAGAGTGCAAATTGATTTTAAAGTTGTCGTCGTTGCTGGCATATGCTAAAATATAATAATGATACTATGAAAATACTCTCTAGGAAGGAGGATATCCTGAAACAATGCAGACCTCTAATTTTGCAGCAAGAAAACATGGCTCTATGCCTTTCATGAAGATGATCTAGTGCATTAAAGTGATGGGTTATTTCAGTTGTAGGGCTGTGTGAGTGAGGTCCAGGCATGTAGGCCAAAGGTCAGCAGTTTACCATTAGGTTTATTTGTTCCTTCAGAAACATTGTTCTTAACTCTGGAAAGGATTTTTTGTTCACAAAATGTTTGTGCGTAAGTCAGTTGGTTAGTGTTTATTGCCACAGTGTGTTTTGGCAAATACGGCTGAATCCAAGGAAAATTGCTTATTAGTGATAGATAAAATTAGTATTCCTCTCTCAATTGTCTTCTATATCTTTTCCCTCCCTTTTAGTTCACCCTTCTTCCCCCATACCCATACACACTGGTGCTCCAGTTTTTCTCTGTTCTCTTCTGTAAGGGCATTAATAGAAGACTAAAGCAGACCTATGGAGTAATGACTCTAAGTGACATTCATTTCTCCTCATCCATCCAGGAATACTGGTCTTTTAAAAGAGCAGCAGTGGTTTCCTTGGAAGAGACAAACAACAACTAATAGTAGTATACCCAGTTTCTGTATTAGGGAATTGAGCTTGACAGAGAATAAACCACTTAGTCAAGATCACATAGAAAGTTGCAGAACCAGAATTTGTACGCACATCCAGTTAACTCCCAGACTCTTGAGCACTGAGTGCTGTTATCTCCCAATCTCTGACAGCTAGATTGCAGAAAATTCATTGTGTAGGAAGATGAGGAAGAGTTTTTTTTTTTCTTTCTTTCTTTCTTTCTTTCTTTCTTTCGTTCTTTCTATTTCTTTATTTCTTTCTTTATATTTTTCTTTCTTTAAGATTTTTATTTGTTTATTTGATACAGAGAGAGAGCGAGAGAGCACACAAATCAGCAGAGTGGCAGACAGAGGGAGAGGGAGAAGCAGGCTCTCCACTGAAAAAGGAGCCCAATTTGGGTCCTGATCCCAGGACCCTGGATCATGACCCGAGCCGAAAGCAGATGCTTAACAGACTGAACCACCCAGGTGCCCCTGAGGAAGAGTTTCTAGTCCCTCACAAACTTAAACTCTGTACCCATCAAATTTGCCTGCACATGAGAGCCATTCTTCTAGCCAGGCCTCCTTAAGGAGCTGCCCTGCATGCTAACTCATGACTCTTCATGCTGTCTTTACCGCAGCTGTGGCCTTCCTTTAACTTTGCAGTTAGCCTTCATTGTTATGAATTCGACTCCTCTACATTCCCTAATTTTTCTCATCCTCTTAGGTTATTACTCTCCTGGGGTGACCTGTGCTCCAGTTCTGCCCCTGTGGTTTAATTATCTCCCCTCACCTGCCTTCTGAGACTTGAGAAATTCTGAGGTTATGGCAAGACAGAAACAGAAGGTGTAGAAGATGCCTTTGCATTAGTTGTTTGTTCTTATTGGTGAAATTAAACACTTCAGTATCCAAGGACAAAGTGTGATATATAAGAATTTGTAACTTGGAAATCTGTCTTTATCCAAGGCTTTAGTTATATGGGCGAGTCACAATAACCTTTAATGAAGTCTTCTTCCATCACAGGAGGAAAGAAAAAGTCCTCGATAGAAGGAATAACCTTATGAAAATGACTTCAGACATGATTTAATAAGATATTAGTCAGGGTTCTCCAGAGAAGAACTAATAGGATGTATATGTACATCTCTTTATATATACCACGTCTTCTTATAAAAAGATTGACAATAAGGAATTAACTTATGTGATTACAGAGGCAGACAAGTCTTAAGATCTGCAGGGCAAATCAGCACACTAGAAACCCAGGAGAGCTGATGGCTTAGTTTCAGTCCGAGTCTGAAGACCTGTGAATCAGGAGAGCCAGTGTTGTAAGTTCTAGTCCAAAGGCTGGCAGGCTTGAGATCCAGGAAGAGTTAGTATCTCAGAGTTCAGAGACTAGAAGGGACTCATATCCCACTCAAGACAGCCAGCCAGGAGGAGTTCCTTTCTACAGATGGGAGGGTAACCCTTTTAATTCTATGTAGGTCTTCAACCAATTGAATGAAACCCACCTACATTAGGGAGGGCAATCTGCTTTACTCAGTCAACCATTTTAATTATGAATCTCACCCAATAACAGCCTCACAGAAACAATCAAGGTGTTTGAACAAATATCTGGGCACCCTGTGGCCCAGTAAAGTTGACACATAACCATCACAGGTAATGTTTCTATATATGAATAGTGTTTCTTCATTTCTATGTTCAGCCATTTCTCATAGCTATCTGTAGAATGAGCATTTGTTTTAGTTAATAGATTCAGATACTATTAATAGTATCTCCTTTCTCTTGTAAATGTCTAGGTGATAGGAGGAGTTTGCTAGGGTTTAAGCTATTTTGACAATATATAGCTTAAAATAATTTTCTCATTTTTCTCTCCAAGTGAATCTACCAATATTTCTCTTGTCAATTTGCTCCACTCCTCCTGGCTGTCTGCCTTGAGTGAGACATGAGTCCCTTCTAGTCTCTGAACTCTAACTGAGTTACTCCTCAGTTTTGTCTCCACTCTTCTCTGAGTTTATTGCTCCTTTCCCCACTTCTGGTTGTGATTGTGGACTTTCTTTCCTTCTCCTTTCTCATCCTGCATGTTCCTACCATTTAATCAATGTCTGTGAACCTTAATCAGCTGCCAGGGGATTGGTTTCCTCCATGTCTGTTAATTAATTCCAGTTACAATTTGTTATATTGAATCAATGCTAGAAAAGTTTGAGAAGGTGAGATTAGCAGGCACATGACTCTTAGCCAGATTTTTTTAAAGTATAATGTTGATTTTATAGCTTTACTTATTATAGAAAAGCATCCACATTTGTCTTTTGTGGTGGTAGCTAAGTTGATTCATGCATAAAACTAATGAAACCAATAGCATTGTCTCCTTTCTTAAGGCTCTCTGTTGTCCTGGCCTTATTTCTAGTCGAGGCCCGTGTCTGTAGTCCTCCTTCTCATAATCCAATGAAGGTACTATTGTTGGTCACAGAGAGGTGGGGTGAAAAAAGAGAGGATCAACTTTTTTTCTGATGCTAATGCACAACTTGTGGCCATGTACTAGGGGAGGTGGATAGGCTCAGCAGGACAATCTTTTTATGGTAAGGTCAGCAAGTTATTAAATATTCTCCATAGGGAGGTGACTAGGTAAATAATTAGTGAGTGTAAAGTGCTTTAAACTAATTATTATGCTTTGTGATTCTGCTTTGCAGATGATCTGTAGTCAGTGAATCTATCATTAGGCAAGGGGTTCAGGATGATGTTCTCTCTCATTTATCTCCACTCCCCCATGACATTTTATAATTATATCATGGATGGGTTTTTGTACTTTACAGTATTTACAAGAGTAATCTACCATTGTGACTTTTTAAACTTTGGTACCTAGGAAAAACAGGGCAAGATAGCTAAGGAAACCTTTTCAGGAGAAAAGGGAGATTAGAAACACCAGATAGCAGATGACCCACACTATATATCATGTGTCACCATACCAATGTAAGAACTATGACCTTGTGCTATGTAGGAGAAAACCTAGAAATTGGGCTCAACCACTGATAAGTCTGTTATGGGCTACTTGTTCCAAAAGTTCAATTTAATCTCTTGTTGTAGCATGGAGATTTGAAAGGTAGAAAAGCAATTACTCCTGTCCCTGGAAGATAAGGCTCTTCTTCGTTAAGGAATTATAGCCAGCTCTAGAGATGATTTAAGGAGCTATCTGACATATACAGTATGTAAAATTGAATAATCCATGGTCAATCATGTCAAAATGGTTTTCATTAGATTTTAAATAATATGTCTTTGTTAATAAGCTTGCTATGTTTAGTACCCTCACCCTTAGTATGCAAACCACAAAGAATGATAAAATTTAAATATATAGCACTCACTCCAAAGTTCATATGGAATTAATAAAAAGCACTTGATGCTGTTACTTTTAAGTAAATATCTTTTGAATATTGGGAGATGGTGAAATTAAAAATATGATGTAGAGTGTAGAAAACTCACTATATTCCCTTAGCCTTTCATTACTCTACTTCTTTCCAGGTACAATTTGAAAAGAAAAAAAAAGTGGGTAAGCCAGTGATGGGCAAGCCAGTGAGAAATCACTTTGTAGATCTGTGCTGGCTCAAGTCTGAGGCAAGCTCTGATTCTGGGTGCAGCATTAGAAGAGATGGACTCTGGGGGTGTCTGGGTGGCTCAGTCAAAGTATCCAACTCTTGATTTCAGCCTATGTCTCAATCTCAGGGTCCTAAGTTCAAATCCCATGTTGGGCTCCATGGTGGGTGTGAAATTTAAACTAAAAATGATGGACTCTTGAAAGGGAAGGGGAGAAGAAGGAGGGAATGTGAATAGAAGAGGGAGGGGGAGGGAAGAGAGAAAAAGTCTAGTTAACTTTTTTTTTTTTTGCATTTTAGCTAGAGGAAAGAGAGCAACATCACAGCCTCCTTAGGCTATAAGGAAGGGTAGGAATGGCTAGATTAGAGCTGGAGGTAATGAGGGGGTGTTTGGCGCAGAGACGCAGTCTAAACAGTGGTTGAAAGCATGGAGTCTGAATCCAGACTGTGCTAGCTCATGAACCCAGCTATCTCAGGTGCTAGCTATATGTCCTTAGGTAGATTAATCTCCTCAGGCCTCAGATTATCAGTCTGTAAAATGGAGACAGTACTATCATGTCGTGAAAATTAAAGTACCTAGAACAATGTATGGGACATTCTAAGCCCTGTATAAATGTTTGTTCTTATAGGAAAGTAATATTAAGATTACTCTTGCTAGTTAAATGAAATTATTGTTACTAAATAAAAATATAAAAGTTACCATTATCAAAGACCATGAAGAATATGCAAGATTTAATTTATAAGAGAACTAGAGGACAAATTAGAAGGCAATGAATTAGTTCCTAATTAACTTTTAGAAAAGAGTGCGACACAGGGTAAAGAGAACTTGAGTTTTAGAGACCAAACCCAAGTTCAGATGGGGACTCTGCTATGGGTATGTTCCAGACTGGTGTCCTCTTTTTCTCCCACAGACCCACTTTTTATCCTCCTTCTTTCCTTCCTTCCTTCCAGTTACTTTCAGTTCATTCTTTCCTTTCCTTTCCTTCCTTCCTTCCTTCCTTCCTTCCTTCCTTCCTTCCTTCCTTCCTTCCTTCCTTCCTTCCTTTCCTCCCTCCCTCCTTCCCTTCCTCCCTGGAGAGAGAGTATCTTAAGCAGGCTCCATGCTGAGCCAGGAACCCAACATGGGACTTGATCTCACTACCCTGAGATCATGACCTAAGCTGAAATCAAGGGTTAGATGGTTAACCAGGGGCCCCTCAAGACCCTCTTTCAATCAGTAGTATCAACTGTGACTTTCGTCTCTTTTCCTGAATTAAACTCTAGCCAGGTGGAGCCGAAGTATCACATGAGGATCTTCATCATACACTATTATTTCATTTGAGCTTTTGCAGTAGCATTCCATTCCAGATCTTGACTGTCCAAGACTAAGTTCCTTTAAGATGATGTATACATTCTAGTTGATCTTACAATACAGCAATTATTAGTATTTTAAAGATTTTTATTTATTTTAGAGAGAGAGTGTGTATATTCTGCTGTTAGATTAATTTTCTTAAAGCACTGTTCCCTATGATTCTGTTTCTCCTGTGCTTGACAGTCTTCAGTGGGTCCTCTTTTTTGACAAAGTCAATCTTTGCAGGGTGCTCTAGACTTTTCATGATAATGCTCTCAACTTAACTCCCCAGCTTTATTATGTACCTTGTTGATGCAACCAAACTAAGCCAAATTAAACTCATGCTCTCCCCATTGCTTATGCTCCCCTTTTTCTCTCCTAGGCTTCCCAGTCTTCACCACTCAACTATATATTGGCTTTTCTGAAGTTTTTCCTCCTGTTTCTGATTTTTCCTAGTTCTAAGTTCCTTTAAGATGATGTATACATTCTAGTTGATCTCACAATACAGCAATTATTAGTATTTTAGAGATTTTTATTTATTTTAGAGAGAGAGTGTGTATGAGCAGGGAGAGGGGCAGAGGGGGAAGGCAAGGGAAAGAATCTCCAGCAGATTCTGTGCTGAGCATGGAGATTGATGTGGGGCTCAGTCTCACTACCCTGAGATCATGACCTGAGCCAAAATCAAAAGTTGGGTGCTTAACTGACTGAAACACCCAGGTACCCCAATACAGCAATTGTTATTATTAGTTATGTGGGCAAATGTCTTATCCCTGCTTCTTGTATCTTACATGGTTGGGCTGTGTTTTTATCATCTTGGTATTCTCTGAATTCTTTGTGGTAGTGCCTTAAACTTAGTAGGCCATCATATATGTGATGAAAAAGTACAATGAATAAATGCCATTAATCATGTGACCCAGAAAATCTCATTTTTGGCTTAAGTTTTCTTATTCCCTGCTAATGTTAGCGCAAATTCCATTACTTTTCAAATGTAATTAATTAAAAATCTTTTCTCAAATCAAAGGCATAATGGCATTTTCAGTGGCTGATAGAATCTGTTTGTACTGAGGTTTTCATGCTCTAACAGATTTCCCCCAAAGTTTTGGGCTGTTGCTGTATGTTAAGAAGTTTGGAGCTTATGTATTTATTTTTAGTTCAGTTTTAGATTAGTTGATTATTGTTAATGACTCTTTTCCTTTTTAAATATCTTTACTTTTTCATTCAATATTTTCACATTTTATTATCAGTATATGTGGTGTCCTCCAGGACCACCACCTGCTGTGGTCCTGGGCTAGTGCTGATACCTCACAGTGTTTTCCACGTTTATAGGAACTGTCATACACTCTGCAGCCTGAGCAAATAAGGGATGCGATGCCGTCTGGAGAATCACCGAATCTGTGGAATAGCAATTCATGGCACTTTACTGTATTTTTAAAGACTGTTGCGATGGAATGTCACTTTGAGTCATCATTCAGTTAAACAGAGACATGCATTTAAATTCTTGACTTAGTATGAAAGTTACATTTCACTTGGCATTTCACTGAAATGTTTGAATTTAAATGTTTTATCACCTAATGTACAAGCAAAATCATTCCAACGCTTATCTTGCATCCTACTTGAGAATTACAGTAGCAACTTCTGTAGGGTGTTTGTGGCAAGACTGGTTTTTTGAGGGCATTTTATCACGAGTATGATGTTTATGAATCTGTAATTCTCCATGTATAGGAAATGATTATGTTTTATCATGAAAAGATTGCCATTGACAATTCTAATTCCTTCAGAAGTTGGAATAATTCAACATTCAGCTTATAATTGCTTCTTTGTTCTGCATATAAGAAGTATTCTCTTATAGTTATAATTTTAAGGCTGTTTTGCTGTTCTTGTAATTTCTGAACACTCTTCAGCATATATAAGCATCTTACATATTTTTTAATATATAGGATAGAAAATCAATATTTAATCAACTGCTTAAACTTTAATTCTTAGAATATTATATTTATCTTATATCAATTATTTAAAAAATTTATTTGTATTAGAGCTCCTGGCTGGCTCAGTCAGAGGAGAATGTGACTCTTGATCTCAGGGTTGTGAGTTTGAGCCTCATGCTGGGTATAGAGATTACTTAAATGAATACACTTAAAAAAAATTATGTGTATAGTCAAGATCCTTTCAGTTCCCAAGCTCATTGGCCCTCTCTCATATATTGAATAACACGAGGAATTCTGACTTTGCTAACTTTTGTCATTTTTCACAATAATCAGGCAAATTCTAACTGGTGTGTTGGGGCTCTACTCAATAGCATGTATTATAGAAATAACTTTATTTTTTCTATCACTGTCTTTAGATCCACATGGTTGAGTCTCCCTTTCAAGGCTCTTAATGATACTGTAGCAAATTCCCTAGCTTTTTAGTCACTTTGAAATACAGAATAATCTATTTTTTAGATATTAAGTAATCCTGTGTAATCCAAATTAAAAAAATCATTTTATATACAGTTTAAAGCTTCTCCTCTTGTGTTCACCCTGGTACTTCCCAACCACAGTTCAGATGTAACCTGGGTTCCATAGCCTGCAGCAGTGGGAGAAGGGGTTGTGTCCTAACCTGCTTCATCACTGAGTTTGATCTACTTTTCCATCTACTTGTTAGCTGTTGCTTCTGGTTCTATGAGTGGGCAGGGAGGAGGAACTAGAAGAAAAGAGCAAGATCTTAATTGGTTGTTGCCATTAGAATCTGGCATTGAGGCCCTTACTGTGGCAGACATTTAAATGCTGATTCTTTTCTCAAAGGATGCTTTGGTGGTCTTATAGAAAGATTATAGAATCTTTTCCTCCATCCTTCCCCAACCTTCTCCTGGGACCTCTATCCCTATAGTTTTCTCTACTTTCTGGCTGTCCTGAGTGAACATCCACTCCTCAGTTCTTGCTCCTAAGAGAATGCTCTGCACATTCTTGTCTTGATATGCAATTTTTGTGAGCCTAGTACTGTTCAAGTGTCTGAAGCCCAGATATTTCTCTTCCGCCCTCAAGAAAACTCAGCACCTTTGTCTTGTATCCTAACCTTGGACATGGAGGGAACATGTGCCACTACAACTCTCTCTCTAATATTTGCTATCATGGACAATTAGAGTTGTTCTGCTTTTTTCAGGTGAGAAAATGCAGGTGAAGTCTCAAGAGAATTCTTTTTTAATATTCTGAGTCACTATTAACATTAAATGAAATGAACCTCCGAATTTTTATATCTGAATAAGGGCAGAGCTGGGGGCAGAAAGGATGGGAGGAGGGGGTTTAAGATGTCATCCCCTTTTGAACTCATAGCTGCTGATAGACAACTACAGCAGAATATAAAACAATGTATTTAGATACAGGCACCTATTTACAGTAGAGGACTTTGGATTTAAGGGAAGAAAAATGTTCTATTTAATATTTTGAAATAAACACTAATTAAATATATATACATATACATACAGAATCATCACAAATGCACTAATAGTAATGCAGACTGATGCAAAGATGTTTTGTCTTGGTAAATCAAGTACTACTGATATTATCAGTAATGTGATTTTCTATTTTAATACATTTCTGAACAAGACAAAGTGTAGTGATCCTTCATTTACATAAGAGTTTCATTCCTAGAAAAATATGGTGCATTTCAAAACCATGTTGGATTTTCATTTCCAGCTATGACTGACTAAATTGTTGCAGTTGAAATTTCCTACCAAAAGCCAGGTGATGAGAAAAAACTGTTCAAAAGCATCTCAGAAGTCACCAAGGGAGCTAGGACTGAAGGCGATAAGATCCTGGAGAGAAGGGAACGCACTCTTTACCACCTTCCCCCTCAAGATATTGGCTAACTCATGAATAGTGAACAGTGAGAGGCTAAAAAGCTGAGCACAAAATGGCTGCCAACAGGCTGTGAAACTAAGTAGGACTTTGGGAAGTCTCATGGTAATTGGGGGGCAAGAATTTAAGATCCTCATGCTCTCAGTTGGGACCCTGAAAGACTGTTGTCTAGAAATAAATAAATTCTCTCTGGAAAAAAATAATATTCTGACTCAACCTAATGTCCAACATTAAATAAAAAATTATCTGGCATACTGACAAGTGGGACCAAAAGAAAAACAAAGAGGCAGACTTAAAAGTGATATAAATATTAGACATACAATTTATTTATTTATTTTAAAGATTTTATATATTAGAGAGAGAGAGAGAGAGAGAGAGAGAGAGCATGTGCACAGGTTGGGGGGAGGAGCAGAGGGAAAAGGAGACGCCTGACCTGGGCCTCAATCCCAGGACACTGAGATCATGACTTGAGCTGAAGGCGGATACTTAATTGACTGAACCACCCAGGTGTCCCTAGATATACATTTAAAAATAAAACAATGTAATCAAGAAAAGAGAAGAACAGATATAGAGCTTTATCAGAGAACTATGCCCAGCACATATACACAGACACAGGTACATACAGATAAACACACAAACACCCATGTAGTTACATATTATGTATTATATAAAAGAGAACTACTGGGATTCAGTAAACATAACCACAAGCAAACAGCTTTTACACCTATGTGACTGTCTGATGGGCATTCGAAAATCTTGTAGGATGTGGAAATATTGCTTATCATGTAGAACTGTTCTGGGCATTCTAGACTATCTAGTATCCCTGCTTGTCCTAATGCAAATTCCCCTGACTCCATGGTGTCCACTGAAATATTCCCGCATGTTTTCCAGATGCACTTTGGGAGAAGTACTACCTCTGTTTGAGAAGCATGGCTCAGGTGCTCAGTCCAGCCCCTTTTTATGGGGAGGGGTACAACCCAGAGAGCTGTGATTGGTCTACAAATTTATACAGATTATACAGCTGATTATTTGAAAAGATGCGATTTGAACATTGACCTCCAACTCTTAATTCAGTGCCCTTCTACAAATCTTCTGTTTCAGCTAAGTTTAAAGTTCTTGGGAGAACTGGCTTTGATTTCTGCATCAGTCAGCAACTTGAAGATACAGCACACACACACACACACACACACACACACACAAATACAGATGAAATGGATACTTAAAAACCATTAATAACGGAAAACAATTAGTTTTTTAAACTCCCTTTGTTATAATAATGCAAATCCCTTTCCAAAATTTTAAAGTATGCTGGGACTTCTTGCTGAGAGTTTAAAGGCCTCAAAACACCTCACCCTGCTTCAGCTTAGGAGAATCAAAGGAATATTTCAAAGATCTCAAGTTTGAAAAATATCCGAAAGTCCTACTTGTAGAATAGTTCAAAGCAATCATAGGTGAATCATGAGGGATTTGTGTGAAAAGTTAGTATCCAAATATATTTTGCCTCTGAAATTCACATAGGCTTCTAAATTCAGTTGTATTAGCATTTTTATAAATTCTCTGTCAACTCCACAGTTCTTCAGCATCCTCTGAAATCATAGTCTCTATTCCAACTTTAATGTTGAGATAGCTGTCATGTCTCACAGACTTCTGAGATATCTGCTTTCCATCCATTTGCTCTTTGCTTCTCTTACATGTGGAAAATAGACCTGTCTGAAAGATTTTATTTTTCTCTACTTCTGCTTTTATAGGCAGCTTCAGATTTGCCTTTTTATCATTCCTTTCTCAAAACACGTTGGCATTGTTGTTGAGTTCTAATGGCTCTTTATTGGTAGTTCTCAACATTAGTAGTACATCATTATTTATTGTTCTACATAGGTTTGTATGGAAGCTCCACTTAATTTCTTATTTTTTTTTTTCCTGGCAAAGTAGATTCCTAGTATCTACAAGTGAGATATATGTATGTATTTGTGTGTGTGTGTGTGTGTGTGTGTGTGTGTGTGTGTGAGACTAGTGCAAGAGCCCAGGAATTAACACCTGTACCTACAGAAGGTAGTTACAGCGCCATTTAATTCTGTTTGTAAATGTACATAAAGTGAAGGGGCTCTATATCTGTCAGCTTCAGTGAATTCTACTTCAATGAGTCCTTGTCAGGGAGGCAGTGCGCCCTACAGAGGGGTCAGTTCTTATTTGCTGCAACTCTGGGTGTGTCAGGAAGGTTTGAGAAATTGTGAACATCAGTTATCCCCCTTCGGCTCCTTGCAGCTTAGCAATGTCCTCAGCAGTATTAGATCTCTAAGATTTAATTTGTTTTCATTCTTCTACTCAACAAATATGCTTGAACACTTGTCTAAATATGAGGTTCTTTTACTGGTGTATATATGACTATTAGGTTTGTATTCAAATA
>PITA01003960.1:65370-130485 GCA_004023965.1 Spilogale gracilis
TCATGAGTGTGATTATTTTGTTACCTTGGAATCATTTATTTGACTCGAGTTTTGTTTTTTTTTTTTTTTACTAAAAATTTAAGCCCATTATTTTATTGCCTGGTAGTATGACTTGGTTTGTACCTGCAGGAGAGCAAGTTTGAATGATGAGAAGGTGTAAGAAACTTGAAGATTCTGGCCCCTTTGAGGAAGAAGCCCTCTTGGGTAAGGAAGGAAGCACCATTGTGGAAGGAAGGAGGTCAGGGGTACCCAGGTCATCTGGAATACACCGCATTAGTCACAGCATAGCACAATGCTCATTTAGGAGGCTGTTTTTCGAACTGTGGTTCTCACTTTGTGTTGGAAGTTGTCTCAGGGAAGAGTGAAATATGTGGTCTGGGGGCGCCTGGGTGGCTCAGTTGGTTAAGCCACTGCCTTCAGCTCAGGTCATGATCCTGGAGTCCCGGGACTGAATCCTGCATTGGGCTCCCAGCTCCGTGGGGAGTCTGCTTCTCCCTCTGATCTTCTCCTCTCTCATTGTCTCTCTCACTCACTTTCTCTCAATAAATAAATAAAATATTAAAAAAAATATGTGGTCTGACTTCTTCTAGTAAGTTCGCTAGACTTCCAGTGTGTGCTAGTTCAGGCTAAAGAAAATCACTTAGAATATCAGATTCAACAAGGTTTTATTTATTATATTATATGTATATTATTTATTTTATCCGATTTTTAGAATATAGGGTGAGGCGTGCACACAGCCTGTGGATGGAGAAGAGTGATGCATTTTTGCTCACTTTACTGTATCCTTATATTTCTCATTTAATTATACTTCTCTATAGGATAGTGTTGTAAGTATAGACACTAGAGTTAGGCAGCCTGATTTCAGTTCCTGGCTGTGCCCCTTCCTCACATGACCCTTTGTACTCTAAAGCCCCTCTAAATACTGCTTCTAAAATGGGGAATAATAATAGCATTAACCTAATTTTGAGAATTAAGTAGGAAAGTATATGGCCAACATTTTGCACAGTTTATGGAATAATGATAGTCATTAATTATATTCAAGTTTGATTTTCCTTTATGATTTCATTTCACTTCAAAAAATGGTTGTTTAACATCCGCCTAGATATTATTCCAAACATTTTCAGTGGCTTTTTACTGCAATATTTCATAATCTTTTCACAATCCAGTGTATTGTAGCTGTTTTTTGGATTTATTGGTTCCAGTGAATTACTTGCCCTTTCAGAGAGCTTACTACCAACAGCATCTTAATTTGACAACATTGTACAGATGTGCTTTCAGTTGTTTTTGTTTTACCAACTGTTCATCCTATGTTCTTTAAAAGAGATGAAAATGGTGACAAAAGCACAGGCTGAGTTTAGCTGTCCAGCAAATCCCTTCTTTTGACTTTCAGATATAAAGTGCCCTAAAACTCTTACAAATTTGTTTTCACTGAAGTAGCTTTACAAAAGACATCCTCCACCAACTCTTTGACTACTTTGAGTTATTTATTTTTTAAAAGTTAATCACTCTTGTTCTTCCAAATACATCCAGATTTATTGATTGAGACCTGGTCTCTAAACCCTCATTAGCATATCTGGTGTGTATTTCTAAAATAACGCTATTATCGAATGCGTTTGTGGTAGACCCAACTTAGTTTGGTTGCCTTGGTCATGGTAATTTCCCAGGTGGTCAAGAATATGCTGCTCTCCTTGCTCAGGTTTTGGACTCCATTCCTGGCCATGGGTGATCAACCCCGGCCAGTCGTGGCGCCTCCTTGTGGCCCACAAATAATTATAGTATCCAAGAGGGAGTAATAACATCCAGATCAAATCATTCTTCCCTGGGAACTTTGCAACATGAGAAATGCTTCTTATTTTTACTTTCAAATTTCCCTTGTCAGTAGCAGTGGATGATAACTTAGAGCTGCATTCAGTTATACTTCTGAGCCCCGTGGTGACAGCTGGACCCAAGAGAAACAGATGAAATTTATAGAGGAAGAGAGAGCATCTGAATGGTGTTTGGGTCCTTGGACCCATTGCATGAAGCCAGATCCACTCCTTGTCTTTTCACCCTGCAAATGTTCTCTTTAGGCTTAAGCTTTAATAGAGTTGTTTGTCATGTAAAATTTAAAAAATTCTCACCAATGCAGTTCCTTTAATCTTCAACCTCACAGTCAATAATAAAAGGGTCTTGGTATTTTAAATTTAAATCTTATTAGTAATTTAAGAATGAGGAATCCTGTGCCAGGATTTAGCTATCCGAAGACAGAGAGAATTTACAACTTTTGGGAAACCCTTTTCCCATTAATTCTGTAAACTAAATGTGGCAGTAATAAAAAGTATGGCAAGCTGAACGTAGCGTGTGTCCTTGCTGAGGAGTCACACCCAGTAGCCTGGACCTGGGTTCAGATCCTGATAAGAGATCACTGCCTCGGTGATCGTGAGCCCATCATTTATGGTTTTACTCTGTAAAATGGGGATTAAAATGATCCCACAGTGTGGTCATGAAAAGGAAAAGATCATGAACAAAGCAGAGTTTTTAATAAGCTCTTTCCCTCCCCCCCTAATACATATCTTGTACCTTTCTTCTCTTTTGTTGGTATTTGAGCCTCTGTTTTGGCTGCTCGTTCTGCTGCAGTATCTATGTATGGGTGGGGGTGGGGTGTGGTGAAGCTGATCTTGACAACAGGCCGGAAGAGCTTTTACACACCTGCTTTTGGTGTATGGAGCTCTCTGTTATTTCAGCTCTAACTATCTGAATCAAAATAGTTGTCTTGATTCTTCCATTCCTCCGTATGCCCTAAGACCTGCTTTCCCTAACACTGGACGACTGCTTCTTATACAAGTAGTGTTTGACACAGAGACAAAACTGCTTAAAATGGGTTTTCCCTTCCTGGAAACTTCTCTCAGGCAGTTTAATTCTTAATCATCACCTTACTTCATGTTTTAGTTTTCTTTTGTTATTATTTGTCTCTAATACCAGCTCTAAGTAAGGACTTTCGATTTTCTTTGCCTTTTCCATAGCTAGAACTCCTCAGTCAATAGGAAAATCCACTTTCCCTCATTGTCTGTCCTCAGGTGCCCACTGACTTCCATTATTAGTAGATTATATTCAAATGCATTTTTCTTTGATGCTTTGGATCCACTAGGCCCCGACATATTTAAACACTGAATAAATGGTAACTACAACTATCATTGTAATGGTGATGCTTGCCATATTTATAAGTGCTAAGATGCTAGAACAGCTGACATATAGTACCTCCTTGGGCACCAGATTCTATTCTTTCTACTAATCTGATTGTTGGGGTAGGTATTTTTCTTCTTCATACCATTTGTGTGTTATTTGAAACAGTTCACTCAAAGAAGGTTTCACTAAAGAAGGATTATCTTTCTTCATAGAGGAAGACCTTCTTCGGACAAGAGTATATGAGTTATGCCTTTTGCATACTGAAACAGCCAAACAAGATTTTGCAGTTGGAGAGTTGTTTTATCTATAACAATTAAACTTAAATTTTCTTGTTAGGTCACTAAACTTGAATATAGACTGTAAGGCAGAGATGCTAGTAGTAAGTGTATAAATAAATTCTAATGTATTTTATGTTCTTGATAAGAAAGATTAATAGCCAGCTGTGGTATTTCTCTTTGAAAACATTTCTCATGTTCAAGAATGGTTTTATTATTGCCTTTTGAAACAAGTTGAATATTTGGATGAATAGGCAACTGGTAAAATGTCCTAGCCCTAGTGCTAATAAACTTCGAAGAAGAGTTTTCAGCTGCTTTGAAGGATATTTTTTTTTTCCTGCTGATAGCTTGTAAGTAATTCAAGTTGTAATTTCCACTAGTGTTCTGGCCAAGTTATCACTTTAGCATGAAGGAGAAAAAATGAAATAATCGATGAGTCATCTATCAGAATAACTGGATGCAACTGTTGAAAGAGGAAGCAGAAGAGAACAAGAAGTGATTTTGCTATCAATTATATTGTGTTTGACCTGAAGTAATTATATTAGGTATAATTAGTAATTATATTATATTATCTATATTAGATGTTAGGGTCTCTACCCTCACAGACATACATTGCCCCCGCCTTTCTTTTTCTTTTTTAAAATATTTTTCTTTTTCTAAAAAAAAGTAATTAATTGATTAATTTATTTATTGATTTATTTTTCAGTGTTCCAAGATTCATTGTTTATGCCCCACACCCAGTGCTCCATGCCTCAATACCCACACGTGCCCTCGATACCCACCACCAGACTCACCCATCCCCCCACCCCCAGACCCTCATTTTTTTTCTTTTCTTTCTTTCTTTTTTTTTTTTTTTTAAGATTTTATTTATTTATTTGACAGAGAGAAACACAGCGAGAGAGGGAACACAAGCAGAGGGACTGAGAGAGGGAGAAGCAGGCTTCCCACTGAGCAGGGAGCCTGATGTGGGACTCAATCCCAGGTCTCCGGGATGATGACCTGAGCGGAAGGCAGTCGCTTAACCAACTGAGCCACCCACGTGCCCCCCTCAGTTTGTTTCTGAGTCCAAAGTCTCTTACGTTTCATCTCTCTCCCTGATTTACCCCACTTCCCATTTCCTTTCCTTCTCCTACTGTCCTCTATATTACTCCTTATGCTTCACAAGTACGTAAAACCATATGGTACTTGACTTTCTCAGCTTGGCTTATTTCACTCAGCATAATCTCTTCCAATCCAGTCCATGTTGCTACAAAAGTGTGCCCCCGCCTTTCTAAGCTTTTCTTTGAATTTAAACTTACTGGTAAAAATTAGATATAAATTGTCTTAATAGTCACCACCTCTATTGAGTTGAGGAATGTGTTAGCTATGATGGGCATTTAGGGAGGATGCCTAATGGTAAGCATCACTTTGAACAATGGTATGTCAAAGTAAAACTAATAAAGATAAGTATATGATATTGCAGTCAGTCCTGGAGACAACCAGAATACCTTTGGTGGGGAGATATTTTGGTGTCACAAATTGGTTTCTGGACCAATTTTTCAGTCTTCCTTAGCACACCATTATTTTGAAATTAAATTGAACAAGCTTTATAAAATCAGGCACTTGAAAGAAGATTAAACCTATTTGTCTTGTAAAAATCAGTGAATGAGGTATACCAATTTGCTGATTCCCCTTCAGCCAACTGTGGGTCCAGGGAAAATGCCTTTCAGTGTAGGTTTTATTTCCTCTGATGGATTTGGTTTTCAGTGAATATGATTTTCAAGACTCTGTGGATCATCATTTCTATCCTGATGATAGGAATAGGATTGAATTTCAAGTTCTCATCAGTATAAGATACACATAATCCAACACCAGCAGCATCATTCTGTGAAAAGGGGTCAACCTTTCATTTTGTCTCTCCTCAGCTGACATTTACCTCAGTAGGGCTAGTTCTCACAGGTCAGTTGTTTCCCAATTCACTTTCATTCAAATGTAGGCCAGGGGCCTATCTTTAATTGGCTTATTTCTTCTTAACTACCTGTTTATGAAATCTTTGTGGAAGACTTAAAGTCATTTTGTATTCTTTGTAATCCTGTTTCTCAGGTGCTCTGATGAGCATGCTGTATTACAATCAACTGTTCAATAATTTGAGTAATAGTTTTCTTCGCTTTAAATCATAGTGTATAAATACTTTCTTGAACTATAGTTTGAACTCTCAAATGATTATGATCTTTCATAAAACTTAATATAAAAGAATGAACAAATGTACAAAGATTCTGGGGGTGTCCTTTGGGTTTCTGAGGAGGTTGACTCTAACTATAAGAGAAGACACTTTCTTTTCTAGTTAGCAAAATGGGGGCCTAAGTACAACTTCTTGAGTCTTACCTCGTGGGAAATTATAGCATAAACTCAATAAGCTGTAATAGCTTCCTGTGGCTGCTATAAAAAATACCACAAATTTGTGGTCTAAAACAAAAATTTATTCTATCATATTACAGGAGGCCAAAGTCTGAAATCACTTTCATAAGGTCAGATCAAGGCTGCACTTTCTCATGAAGCTCTTGTCTTTTCTGATTTCTGGTAGCCACTGGCATTCCTCGGTTTGTGGCTGCATCATTCCAGTCTCTGCTCTGTGGTCCTATTGCTTTCTCTTCAGTCTGTGGTAAAATCATCCTCTGCTTCTCCTTCGTAAGAATTCATGTGACTGCATTTATGGCCTACCCTCATCATCCAAGATAATTTCCTTGTCTCAAGACAAGGAAACTTGTTCACGTCTGCAGACCCCTTTTTGGTTATATACAATAGCACTCACAGGTTAAAGGAATTAAAATGTAGATATTAATGGGAATATAGATACGTAGATATTAATGTAGATAAAATGTAGAATAAAATGTACATATTAATGGGAATCCATTATTCAGCCTGTCAGGTGGTACCAGGATGTATAGTATAATACTTAATAGATAAATAGCATGGTCTAAATTACCTAATAATGGTGCTTTTAAGGAATTAGCAATATTTTTCTTTAAGAATGTAGAGAATCTAAAGTGGCAAATTTGGGGACAGTTGGCTTTTGAACCAGAGCATTACAAAACTGGGTGTGGAGCATAAATAATGAACCTTGTAACACTAAAAAAATAAAACAAATTATTATTTAAAAATATTTAAAACATAAAAAAATAAAGTGAAATTTGCAGAGTTTGTGTAGATTCAGGGTTTTGTAGAATTGCATGTTAGAGTTTGTATAAGTTTTAAATTTAGTGTTTGTTACCATTTGCTTTTCCATACCTTTGGATGTTTTCTAAAGTCTAAAACTCTGCTGTGTCAGTATTTTCTGGTCTCCGGGTATTATTGCAATGAGAATTTGAAATGGAGTTTCTTTCTTATCCATACATACAATTGATAAATATTTGCATATTTTAGAAGCTGTGAAAGAACTGCACAAGGTTTGTTTTTTTCCCCCTCCAAATTAAGGGTCTTATCTTTCATCATCATATAAGACCATAATAACATGGAACTGATCCCTTAGATCTTATATTGATCTCAGGCTCTCCTTTTCTGATACTGATATTATCACTGATACACAGTGGTAATCACTGAGCTCTCATCTAAAATCAAAACTTCCTCCCTGGCTGCAGCTGTTCTTTTTTACATCTCTTCCCCATTACATATTCCCAAATTCTGTCACTTTGTCTTATGATTTGGTTATGAATTGCTCTCACCATTGCTTTGATGCTTACCAGAAGCCTAGAGACAGACTTCTTATGGTCTTTCTACAGCTATTCCTGGGCAGTGATTCCTTTCTATCCTGTAACCACCCTGCTTGTCCTGGGTGTCTTGTGATATGATTATGCTTCCTCTTGACCTGAAAGCATGATTATGGCATACTAAAATATCATAATGTGAAGAAATTCAAAGAGTACGATCAATACCTTGAAAAGGCTAATTTTCCGTAGCTGAATTATGAGAATGAATTGTTCAGGCTTCAGTGTTCTAGGTTATTGACACACTAAAGGTAGAATACAAGAAACTATGATCTTACTGATCTGTGTTTTGGAAAAGATTGGCCCACAAACATGGATTGATTCATTTAAGTGACAAGAATATTTTTTTTTTGCAAAGACCTTTGCTAGGTAACAGGGATAAAATGATAAAAACAGACTTGCTTTGTGTCTTCTTGGGGCTTTCATATTAGTGAGGGGAGTTAATAAATCAAATGATCATAAAGAATTGCCAATTACAATTATATGAATGATAAAAGACTTATTCTAGGAGAAGTCAGAGCATATAATCTAGTTGAAGTGAGGCATTCAAAGAAGGTTTCCATAAACAAGCAATATTTTTATAGATATTTGAGGAATGAATGGGAAATTAGCAGGATGGGCTGGTGGGCTTGAGGAGAGAACATTCTGTGCAAAAAGATGTGTGCAATTGTCCTGTGGTAATTTCTTCATTTTATGATATTTTACTATGTCCTGTGGCATCTTGACGGGATTTAAATATGACCAATGGGGTTAAAATAGGAAGTCATTTTCAGTATTGTAATATTGGTAGAGTGGGTAAGAATCAGATTATCTGCTTTTAGACATTTTAGAGATTTAGCCTTGCCAGAAAAAGTGTAGGGAACTATTGGATATTCTAAGCAGAAGTATATGTGACCAGGTTTCTTTAAAAAAAAGATACTTTACTGTATGGAGATCAGTTTATAGGAAAGGAAGAATGAATATAAGAAGTCTAGTTAGAAGACTACTGTAAAAATAGAGATGAAAATGAGTCATTCTGTTTTTTCATATTCTTTGATTTTGTCCTTTTCTGGCTTTCAGCATTGTGCTTGGATCACTGTAATTTGTTTAAAGAATAGTAAAAGATTTATTAATGAATAAACCCAGCTATGGTTTGGCGTAGGAGAAGAACTTGAACCAACTATGCTGTATTTGTTGTTTGATGTTTGTTGTCACCAATGTTCACGCTCAGTTTGAAAAACTTGAAAGTTCTATAGCATCATGAAAATACAGAGACCAGAATGTTCTAAATAGGAACACCTGGGTGGCTCAGTCGTTCAAGCATCTGCCTTTGGCTCAGGTCATGATCCCAGGGTCCTGGAATCAAGCCCCATTTCAGGCTCTCTGCTGAGCAAGGAGCCTGCTTCTCCCTTTCCCTCTACCTGCCACTCCCCCTGCTTGTGTGTGCTTGCGCTTGCTTGTGCGCATGTGCACTCTCTCTCTGTTACATAAACAAATAAATAAATAAATAAATAAATAAATAAATATCTTTTAAATTTTTAAAAATGTTCTAAATATAGTGAATCATTCATTTGTGCATTAGGGAAAGAAGTTAGAGGAGTTCTAGGGCTATAGGGCAGACATCCTATATTTCAATCCTTGTGGACCAGAAAGTTATTAAGCAAAATTAAAGGTCTGATTAAGACTGCAAAGAGTATAAAGATTCCTGAGGTTCTTGGTAATTATGCAATAGAAATTTAGTCTAAATTGGCAGGATATTTGTCTTTGAAGGATAAGAAGATGATAACTAGGTCACTTGACAATATGGTGTGAATATTTTGTCTGAGCTTAAGAGGGGGTCATTCTAACTGCTTCATTAAGACTCAAATATTTATTAAAATGAAGATATTCTGAATATGTCAGCTTTAGAAAAAGAAATCCCGGAATTACAAAGAGATATTCTAAACTGCAAGTGCTTGATGTCCATCCAAGAGTTGAATTAATTGCCACAAAAATATGAAGTAAATTCTCTCAAATTGTATACCAAAAGTATTTAAAATATTATGAGTTTAAATAAAGTTGAGGCTTTGAAAATGTTTTCAGTTGGTTTTATGAGTTAGGCTCACTGAGGTCTGGAAGCCTCAGTCCAAGCCCTCGTGTGTCCTGCTCAGTAAAGGGCGGAGTTACTGCAGCACCACGGCAAGGACCTCTCTTAATTGGCTTCTAGAGGGAGATTAATATTTTCCTTTCTCAATTTTTTTCTTTTTAATTTTCAGAGATCAGATCCAGAGCCTGACACGTTTATTTACCTGGAGAAGTAGATTTTAGTTTCTAGAAGAAAGGATTAAAAACACAACCTGAAGTGAAAGGGTACTTCAATGACACAAATTATCATTGATTAAAGATCCTGTTTACCTCAGACCCAGTACTGTTCTTCACAGTAGGATTCTTCTAACCTTGTTGAGAAAGGAAGACACCTGGAAAACACTACCCAGGGCATTATTTCTGGGGTCCAGCTAACTAAGGATAATTATTCATCTTACTAAAACCCATTTGTAGGACCCACAAAATGATCAATACAGGGCTTTAGAATCCTACACATGTGGGTCAGATCCTGGCTTTACCAGTTATTTGCCATGAGACCTTAGTCATAGTACTTAACTTTTCTAGGCCTTATTTTATTATATCTCCAAAGGGGGTAATAATACCATTTACTTCATGCAGTTATTGCGAGGATGAAATTAGTTCATATACAAAGAACTTAGTACAGTGAGTGGCAAATAATAAACTAAAAAATTAAAACAACTACTTTTACTGGGAGGCTTTTAAGATCATTTATGATCTTTATCTAGTTCTCATCACAGAAAGAATAAAAAATATTTGTAGTATATTATGCCAGTTATGCAAATATAATGAATATTCTACAAAATACAGATTCTCAGACAATTTTAGGGAAAACATTATTTTGAAACTTACCATTGAAGCATTATTATAAGCTTCAATAAAAAACTCTTTATCCTATTGAAACATTTACAGTACTCTCCCACTATGAGAGCCATAGATAGAGAAGTGTTGATGGCATATTGTATGAGTTTTTCTTATATTCAGATATAGTTTATTCTTGGGAAAATATTAACTGTCTAGGCAAATTCAGAAAAAGTTAATGACTAGAGGGAATTCAATGAATGCATACATTGAATAGAATATCCTAGTATTTTCTTGATTTGTTCAAATGGGAGAAATCATGTAATTTTTTTGAAAAGTGCAATTTATATGAAAATGTAATTTCTAGACATTCAGCAGCCCATTTACAAGGTAAAAACTATTGTCATAAATTCAAAAAAATGCAGTTTTACATTTTCATGACTATCAGAAAGAAAGACTTTCCTGCAGGCACGATAGACAGCTTATTATTATACATTTGGAGTTTGTAAAGATTCATATTTTGTTTTAGAAACAGACTATTATTTCTGACTGACTGCTTTGGGTTTTAAAACCAATATTGTCATTAGCAAAGAAGCATAACAAGTTACATAAGCAAAAACAAAATCAAGCTATATTTGAACCATACCTCAGAGGAAGTTTCTCAATAAGTTTTTTAGGTAATTTAAGATGTATGTTTTTTTCTCTGATGTTCTGATATGCTACATGTAGATAAAGTTTAATTGCCCTTGGTGATTATTTTTAAAGGAATCTCAAAGCTAATTTTAATCTTTTAATTTCTAAATATCTTACGTTTTACTCTTGTGATCATCTGGTTTACTGCTTCTTTGGTAATTACTCCTAGAGAAATTCCTCTAAGAATTCCTACTTACTCTGTATGTAAGTATACAAGTATCTGCTGTTGACGGTATTTTGAAAGAACCATATTATAGATTGTGGGGGGCATCTGCCTCACTTGCAGTCTTTTTTTTTTTTTTAATCTTTTTCCTCATGGGACTGAACAGTTACAGTTACAGCCATTTAAACAGTTACAGCCATTTAAATCACGTAACCCCCAAACCTCTGAATCAAGGCCCAGCTATTAAGATTCTCTTTCCTATTACTTGAATTTCTAAGCCAGTAGCCAGTTGCAGCCTTCACTGGCTGATTTTTTTCATTTTGGGGAAGCACTGATCTATAATCTCCTCAAAAAGAGGAAAACCTAGTTTTCAGAGAGAGGGAAGGAGAGGACAGATTATGCAGAGAGAAGCATCTTCAAGTGCATGAAATTCCTATAAGTCAAAGAGAGTAATTTCTGTTTCCTAATACTTTCCATTTGCTGGTTCCAGACACTCATGAGAACCACTTATCCATGATTTTCATAAGCTGTTCCTGTGTCCTTATAACAAATTTCAGTTTGTTGAAGTAACTTGTGTGAGTTTCTGCTATTTGCAACCAAAGTACCTCTACTAAGGAGGTAATTCAAATCTATGGCCTTGTGTAGGGAAAAAAAAAGTGATGGTCATGGTGGTGAAATCTTTTCCTATGAAATTTTGCAAGTCTGAATTTATACACCATATAAAAGCATTGGAAGTCATTAGCAGGAAAAGATATGAAAAGCATGTGCAATTTTAGGAATTCCTACCCACTGACAAAAAAGCAAAATATGATTACTTCATAGGCCAGAAAAGCTTTTTCAGCATGTTTGAGGAAGAACTTAAGGAAATAATTTATCAAGCACAAATAAAACAACTACACAAGGATTTCCAAGCTTAATTTTTACAATCACAAATTTTTGCCCCTGATTTAGACTCTTTAGACTCCTTCCACTGTATATATTATCAGAGAGAATTTAAGTAATTCTCCTAAAGTCATGGTAGATGTATGCCAGAACTGAGATCAATTCCAAGACACATTTCTCAACTACTCTGCTGTTTTGTCTCCTTAGGTGATCCTAAAATTTGGAGATCGCCAAGCTTAACCCTTCTAGGAAGTACATTTTGCAACTAGTGATATGTACAAAGGAAGGATATGAGGAAAGGAAGCTTCTGATATTCCTTATCTACATCCCTTACTCGTAGGTATTCATTTCTACCTAACTCTGCCCATTCCCAGGCCCAGGCCCACTAGAGAGTACAAAATCCTTGAATATTACCATTATTTAGTAACATGCAACTACAAATCACCCATGTTTACTGTCCCAGCCTGGACTTTTCTTATAATTTTGTAGGATTAGAAGTCATATTTGAGATCTTAGAAAGCAGGACATTGGCACTGAGAATCTTCCAAAGAAAAGAGGCTTCTACTGTAAGATATTCGTTTCTTTATATACTATTTAAATAATGGCGTTAAGTATTGCTGTGGGTGAATGACCATCTTTGTCAGATATCACAATTTAAAATTGGTCCCTAAAGATCTAATAGTTTTTATTACTTTAAATAGCGCTGATAGCATCAAGGGACTCCAGTATAATTTTATTTTAAGTGTATTTTAGGTGGCTATCTGTAGTTGACAGTGACAAATGAGTATAGCTTAAGGCTCTTTTCATATGCATTGATCCATGCTAAAAAAAAAAAACCAATACAACTCTTATTGCAATATGTTGTGAGTCTGTGAAACAATGTACAAATTTATGATGAGGCAGTTATCTAACTGTAGCAAAATACATTAGTCTTTTTTTTTGATGAATGTAAAAATAAACACTATGGCTACTATAAAAATGACTAAAAACATCTTTGATAGAATTACTATAATTTTCTTCACTTAGAGAAATCCCATGCCATGTGGTTGGGGTGGGGGTCATACTTATAGTGACAGAGATTGGTTTAGATGGAGAGATAACAAGCAAGTTGCTTAAGTTATTATTGCTTCCACAAGTCTAGCAGGAAGAAGGAAAACAACATTAGGAATAATTGATAGTGAAGGGATGAGGGAGATAAAAAGAGATGGACTGGGAAGAATTTAATGACTCTTTGTGGCTTTACATCTGCCACAGTTTTTGTGCTACATTAAAGTTTCATTATTTTCACATTTCATGTTTTCATATTTTTCCATCCCCTTCTTTCTGCTAAATTTACCAAGTAATACAATGTAGATAATGGAGAACTATTTCTATAAATGTCATCGAATGTGTTACTGAAAATGAATAGAGTGTTTCACTGATGCATTTCCTTCAGAATACATTTTCAATTAGCAGAGGATTTCTGTACAAAACATTGTCCTTTAACAGCTACTTAAAAAATGGACTATCATATGACAAAAATTAAAGTCTAAAATCATGAATATTTGTATCTATGTTCAGTTTTAGTGGGTCAAATAGTTGTGTCATTCTGCTTTTATAAACTTCATTTTCTCCTATTTGGTGTTTACCTAGAAATGTATACCGCTCAGTTTCTTGATTTTTTGTTTACCACAGGATACATTTTAATAGTAATTTCTGTTAATTTTACCAATGAGTTAAATATATTTTGTATGTAAATATCTGAGAGCAATGATTGAAATGATTTTCATAGTCTTATATTAGCATAATAATTGTTTAAAGTAATTCTTCAGGGGCGCCTGGGTGGCTCAGTTGTTTAAGCGACTGCCTTCGGCTCAGGTCATGATCCTGGACACCCGGGATCGAGCCCCACATCGGACTCCCTGCTCAGCGGGAAGCCTGCTTCTCCCTCTCTCACTCACCCTGCTTGTGTCCCCCCTCTGGCTGTGTTTCTCTCTGTCAAATAAATAAAATCTTTAAAAAAAAAAAGTAATCCTTCATTCAGAGTTAAGACAGAAACGGTGATTGTATGGTCTCCATGACTGAATCATCATGCAGCTTCTTGCAGAAACTTGTATTTTTGGTGCTTTACCTGAGTAGAAGTGAAAAGATTTTAATACTTGCCCTAAGCATATGCCTTCTATGGATGTGTGGAGGAGGGCTATAACTCCAGATGCTACTATTTCAACCAAACACTAAATTTCTGGATCAGTGCTGCAGATAGACACAACGAGGTCAAGGATCACATCTTCATTCACCATATATTGCTTTCACCCTCTATTTTGCCCTGTACGTACCAAGCTTAGCTTGTCTTCAGGTGAATATAGTCTGTCTTCATGCATCTTCATTCTCCCCTCCTGTCTGGCATAGGGAATATGCTTGTCAATGTTTGTTAAATGTGTTTTTAAATATTGCATATTTTCGGGGGTGACTGACTGGCTCAGTCAGTTAAGCAACTGCCTTTGGCTCAGGTCATGATTCCAGAATCCTGGGATCAAGTTCCTTATTGGACTCCTTGCTCAGGGGGGAGCCTGCTTCTTCCTCTCCCCTCCTCCCCCATTCATGCGCTCTCGTGCTCTCTCTCTCTCTCTCTATCTCAAATAAGTATATAATGTCTTTTAAAAAGATGAATACTACATTAAAAATTATTTTGTTTATTTGAGAGTGTGCTTGTGTGCAAGCATGAATTGGGGGTGGTGCAGAGGAGAGGGTGAAATAGACTTCCCACTGAGCAAGGAGCCTGACATGGGGCTCCATTGGGGGGCAGGTGAGTCCATGTGGGGTAGGGGGTTGGTGGGTGGGTGTCTATGTGGGACTTGATCCCAGGACCCTGAGATCATGATCTGAGCCCAAGTCCGATGTTTACCAGCTGAGCCACCCAGGCACCCCTGGACACCATGTATTTTAAATTTAACTCTGTTTGCTTGTCTTCATGCTTCATGCAAGAAATATCTAAAACAGCACCAATAATACAGTGTATTGTTGTTACCAATAAGTGTAAGAATTCCCTGATTCCACTGCCACTTGTTTTGCTGAACTAAATCAACATTCTTCCCTTACTTATCCATGTGTTGTAGAATGACAGATAGAGATACACTCTTATGGAATTAAGTGTTGGATAAAGCTATAATTTTTTTTTTAAGATTGTATTTGTCAGAGAGAGAGAGCACAAGAAGGGGAAGTGGCAGGCAGAGGGAGAAGCAGGCTCCCTGCTGAGCAAGGAGCCCAATGTGGGACTTGATCCCAGGACCCCAGGATCATGACCTGAGCCCAAGGCAGATGCTTAACTGACTGAGCCACCCAGGCATCCCAAAAATTATGATATCCTGATTGGGAATTAAATTTTTCCTCTTCAGGAAATATTGCTGAATTAACATCATCACTTGTAGTATATTGTACTCTTTGGGGGTAACTTTTCATTTAGAGATAATTCTCTCATTTTTTGGATTGCCCTAATGTTTTATAATAAGCAGTATTAATTGTTAGGACCCAGTCTGCCTCCTTTAGAAAACCTAAGTTGTATGTGATGCATTTATGGTTATAGGAGGGAAAGTTAAATAACATTTAAGAATAGAAATGTTTTCATTGATGTCATTTCATTAACATCTATTCATTGAGGTCCGTATGGTGTGAGAAAGAGTATTATATATCAAGAGAGTTTGCCATGTTCATATACTTTAGCTTATTCAGTTAAAATTTATTGTAACATTTCTATGTGCCACTTAAGTCATGTATAAAATGATAAAACCATGGCTAGAGCTGCCAAGATTGAAGTGTGCTCTATTGCTGCCATCTTCATGTACAATGGTCATGGCCATGTGGCCCTGCGCTTGAACTTTCTGGGCAACTCTGTGAATGAGGAAGAGATACAGGCTTGGAGCTGGAAACGTGGACTCTGTGGATTTCTGGTTTTGATTAATCCCGTTTTCTTTCTTGAGCCTTAACTCTTCCTTATGTCAAAAACAGACAAATTGTGTGAGATAATGCATGAAAGCATTTGTAAACTCTAGAGAGGTTCCTAAATTTAAAATGTTGGAATTATTATAAAATGTGTAGGCAGGTATTATTATCCAGCAAATGAAAAGCACTTTCAATGGAAATGTCATGCCAGCAGGGACTTTGCCAGAATACCTTACCCAGGGCTGCTTTGAAAGCTGGACTCAGATCCTTGATTGGCAGTAGCATGCTTGGAGCACTACATGGCCCTGCTTCAGTGCTCCCGCTGTGTTTTCACAAAGCTTGCTCATTGTTAATTAAACTGAGCCAAGAGTGTCAGCGTTTATTAGGCTAGACTCTGGACAAGCATGGAACTGTGAATGCAAAAAAGAATTTAAAATTTGAGAAAGGTTATTGAAAATATAGAGGCTTTGAGGTTACATACCTTGTCTCTTGTATAATTTAAAAATAGTCATCTGTATCCAAACAAGGAAAATGCAAAAGAAATGTCCAGCTTTGCTAATTCTGATGGACATGTGGATCTTTTAGTGCCTTTGAAACATTTGGATTTTTATCCCCAAGAGGTCTGCAATCTTCACTCAGCTGGAACAAGTGGAAAAAGATCTCAGAGATAACAGTGTTATAGCTAGAATGTCTGGAGTCATTTTCATCTGGATGATGCATTTTACTTTCTTCATCTTTAAATTGAAAGGAAAAAAAGAGCCTTGTTCTTTTTTTTTTTTCCTTGAGTAACATAGCTCACATCTTGAAAAGCTATTGACAGACTCCAATTTCTCTGATATATTTAACCAGAAGGAGCTCTTGATGATGAGTGATCATTTACAGGTACTTTTAAAGGCAGTAGTTAATGGAAGTGAGAATAAGGGGAGAAATTACTCCTCTTCTTTACTGTGTCTTCCAGTTAAAAAGATTTTTAGCCTTGTCTGAAGGAAACCTGCCTCATTCACATGTCTGGTGATTATCGATGAATACTTACATCTTTACCATGCCAGCATTGAAGTGTCCTGTTTTTTCTTTATCTTTGAGAATACTTCCTTCTTTGAGTCATTAAAGTCAGATCTAAAAGGGTTTTCTCCCACTTTACTTTAAATAAGAGCATAGTCAATTTTAAGGAGTGTGTGGAGAAATAAATTGTACTTTGGTGCTTGTCTAGTAACCAAAAGAAAAAAAATGGGACAGTGTTCTTGGAGTTAAAGAGGAATGTGTTCACATTTACCAGTATTTATATGGAACCAAATGATTCTTAAACAGATTACTATTAGTCAGTGACACATAAACATACCCTCGTGTGTCTGGAATTATGGCCAGGCACTCCTGCCGAAGGTATTACTATCAGCTACACATTTTTGCCTGTCAGCAGCTCCAATCTGTACAAATTTCCATATTTATTTTTCAGAAGGTTTGTTGAGTATATAAAGAGTATTTTTAAAAAATATTAGGTTGCAGTTTACTGCAAGTAGAAATTGTAATGAATGAAATGGTATGGATTAAATGACATTAAAAATAATCTTTAAAAATAAAAATAGTTCATAATTGTTTTACAATTTTTGCTTAGTTTTATCATAAATTAATTTGAGATAATTCTCTTACATTTCGTTTCCTGCCTTACATGGATCAGACAAGAGATCAGTTCTTTTCAATGTTTCTAATTTTTAAAGTGAAAATTTCATGTTTCATTGTAATAATTTTTAACTACGCAATCTATTTATAACAATCAATGGAAAAATAAAATGGATCTTATGAAGAAACATCTATTAATGAGCAAGTATATGGGGATTAGAAAAGTCTGTCTGAATCACAAGGCAGAGATGGCATTTAGTTTCCACGTCCATTTCCAGAGAAAATTAGCAAAGGCTGCAGTGAAGTTAAAGCCTGCTGGTTACAAAATTGGAAATTGGTTTCCTGGGGCTCTCTGTAAACTCTTCATTACTTTACTCAATCATGGTTCATTAGCAAGTTAACAGACAGAAGACCAGTGCACGTTGAATATATGAAGAGCCAATCCTTCCATCTCCTTGGGCGTCACTTAAAACCTGAATGTCACAGCAGATTAGACATTGCATCAAACTGCATTTTCATACAATGCTGTACATGGTCATCCCACAGATCATACCCACTTAAACTCTAAATATTTTTAAGTGTTTTTGGTTTATCACGCATTTCATAGGGCAGCAAAGGTTTTAATTCAAAGTGACTCTGATGGAACCAAAAAAAAAAAAAAATCTCAAAAGCCATCTGAAAAAGAAACAGCTTGAAGAAACTCAGTTAAGAGATTGGACTAAAGTAGATTTACTGGTTCCCATTAACTCGGATCTAATTCACTGGAGGGGAAAAAAATCCATAGGGACATTAGGGCATTTAAATGTGCTTCTCAAAGTGGTCAGACAAACTGTCTCTTGGCTCAAGAAATAGTTTTGTTCAACCTAAGCAAATGGTTTTGACTCTTAGACCAAAACAATTCATTTTATACAATTCATATTGGAAGAATGCATTTTTGCAGTGTTGTGACTCTTGAAAAATACTAACTAGGGAATGTACATAACTCCCTAGGACCCACTAGAAGTTACGGTTTATTGCTATTTTGGACCCATAGGTCTTTGTGTTACTTAGAGGGTCTGTTATTAGTTGCTGTCTAGAGTATCCATTACTCAAATATTATGTGTATTTCATATTTAAGAGCATTTCATATTCAGGGAGAAGGCCTCATTATCAGATGCAATACAGTGAATGTTCAGTTTTAGAAGTATTGGATTTACAAGACAAGGATGCCCACTCTTACCACTGTTATTCAACATAGTACTGGAAGTTCTAGCCAGAGCAGTTAGGCAACAAAAAGAAATAAAAGACATCCAGATTAGAAAGGAAGAAGTGAAAATTTCTCTTTTTGCAGATGACATGATTTATATATAGAAAACCCTAAAGACTCCACCAAAACACTGTTGGAACTAATAAATTCAGTAAGGTTGCAAGACACAAAATTAATATAGCAAAGCCAGTTACATTTCTATACCTAATAATGAAACAGCAAAAAGAGGAATTAAGAAAAAAAATCCCATTTATAACTACATCAAAAAGAATAAAATATTAAGGAATAAATTTAACCAAGGAGGTAAATGACCTCTACACTGAAAATTGTAAGACATTGCCAAAAGAAATTGGAGAAGACTCAAATGGAAACATATTTCGTACTCATGGATTGGAAGAATTAACGTTAAGATATCCAAAGCAGTTTGCAGATGCAGTGCAGTCCCTTTCAAAATTCCAATGGCATTTTTCAAAGAAATAGAACAAATAATTCTAAAATTTGTATGGATCCACAAAAGACCCCAGGTAACAAAGCAATCTTGAGAAAAAACAAAGCTGGAAGCATCATGCTTCCTGATTTCAAACTATAGTACAAAGCTATAGTAATCAAAACAGTATGGTATTGGCATAAAAGCAGACATGTAGATCAATAGAACTGAATAGAATGCCCATAGATAAACCTAAGCATATCTGGTCAATTAATTTCAAAGAGCCATGCATATACAATGGGGAAGAGATAGTCTCTTCAATAAAGAATGTTGGGAAAACTGAACAACCACATGCAAAGGATTGAAACTGTACCACTATCTAACATCATATATAAAACACAACTTTGAATGGATTAGATTAAGCATAAGACCCGAAACCTTAAAACTCCTAGAAGAAAGCATAAGTAGTAAACTACTTGATATTGATGATCTTGGTGATGATATTTTGGAAAGAAATTAAAAGCAAAGGCAACAAAAGCAAAAATAAAGAAATGGGAGTACATCAAACTAAATCCGTTTGTACAGCAAAGGAAACCATTGACAAGATGAAAAGGCAACCTGACTGAACAGGAGAAGGTATTTACAAATCATACATTTGATACGGAGTTAATATCCAAAATACATAAAGAACTCCTACAACTCATTAGGGGAAAAATCCAATTAAAAAATGACAGAGGATCTGAATAGACATTTTTTCAAAGAAGTCCTACAAATGGCCAAATGGTACATTAAATGGTGTGCAGTCTTACAAATCATCAAAGAAATGCATATCAAAACCACAGTGTGATATCATCTCACACCTGTTAGAATGGCTATCATTAAAAATACAAGAGACAACGATTGTTGGTGAGGGTATGGAGAGGAGGAAAGCCTTCTGTACTGTCACTGGAAATGTAAATTGATGAGTCTACTAGGGAAACAGTATGGAGGTTCCTCAAAAAAATTAAAAATAGAACTACCATATTAACAGCAGTTCGAACTGGATATATACTGTGATATATACCTTCTGGGGATATCTCTAAAGGAAATGGAAACAGGATATTGAAAAAATTATGCACTCCCGTGTTCATTGCAGCATTATTCACAGTAGCCAAACTATAAATACAACCTATGTGTCCATCAGTGGATAAATAGATAAAGATGTGGTATATATGTACAATGGAATATTATTTAGCTATGCCAGAATGGAAATCCTGCCATTTGCAGCAACATGAATGGACCTGGAGGCTAGTATGCTAAGTGAAATAAGTCAGAGAAAGACAAATACTGCATGGTATAACTTATATGTGGAATCTAAAAAAAAAAGGTAAAGACATAGAAACAGAGAGAAGAGTAGTCACCAGAAGCTGGTGGTAAGTGGGTGAAAGACAGTTTGGTAAAAAGTACAAATACTCAGCTATAAAATGAAGAAGGCCTGAAGGTTTAATATAAAACACGGGTACTATAGTTGATAACACTGTATTGTGTAATGGAAATTTGATAAAAGAATACAACTTAAATTCTGTTTTCACACACAAAAAAGATAAATATGTAAGGTGTAGGATGTTAATCAACTAGATGCTGGGAATTCTTTTACATGAATATATCTATCGGATCACCACAATGTACACTTTCAATACAATTTTATTTGTAAAAAGAAAAGAAAAAGGATTGGATTTACTACAAAGGAAATAGAAAACCTATGCATGACTTGTACATTTTTAAAAAAGGTCATTCTTCAAGCAACAAAGCAAAAATGGTATTTTATTTAGCACTTATTTTTACAGGAGGAAAGAGAGGACACTGATTTATTCTGGCTTAAATTTTATCTTTTCTGATAGAGGAGATTCCATTTTTTCCACTTTTTATTTTTTTGAGTTCTAGGTGTTTTGCATTTATTTTACAATTTCTGGGTCGGCCTTCCCTCCATTATTTTCTTATCTGTTTTCTTAGAAAAGTAGACTTTTTTGAACTGCAGCTTGTATACCAATGGGTGAGGACCCAGTTACTTTTATTCTTTCTTGACACTAAACCTTGTCGTACAGTAAAAATCGCTCTATCCTTGGCCTCCAGAAAGTTAGGCTGATTTGGTTTAAATCATAGAGAAGAGATCTGGCCCAGAAGGAGTCCATATTTGTGAGATAATTGGGAGTCTGAGAGTCTGTAAAGTAGTTTGGGTCTCTTCTGCTTTATGCCTACTGGGACACATGGGCATTTATACTCACCTCATATTAGCCTCAGTTCTGAGATAATTATACAGGTTCAGGAGGGACAGAGATTTGAATTGGCCTCACATCTTGCATTATTAGATGCATTTGCTTTATTTTGTTAGGTCTTAACTCTAAGAAACATGTAACAGCATGCATTGACTTTCTGTCCTTTTCTTTTTTTGCAATCTTACCAGTGTATAACTTGTTATTCTCAACTGTCTGCTACTTTCCTTTACACTCTTTTTCCCTAAGGGAATTCAATAATACTGCGTTATGACTTGATAATAAATAAATAAACAGAAATATTACAAAAAACTCTCTTGTGTAAATCAGAGAATGACTTCTTAAAGTTTATGCCTTTGGCACTATTCTTTTAGATCATAAACTCTTAGCAAGCAAGGGTGATGTAAGGCTTGGTTAACTTTTGTTCAGTGCCATGTGATTAAACCTTAATATACATTGACTATTTTTACCCGTTAACATAATTTTGTTTACTTAAATGCATTATTTTCTTTTTTATTTTACTTAATATGTCATATTATGTGCAATAGGAAACAAATAGGAGTCAATAGGAAAACATTTTTTCTTGCACTTATTTTTGGGAGAATTCTGATTATATCAGTATTTACTCTTTCTTTTTCATTCTTAGGCAGAGACAAATACTTTTCTTTTCTTTCTTTTTTTGTTTTGACAAATACTTTTCCAGTAGCAAAGACATCACTTCATTATTTTCAGCAGGATTCTCTTCAGGTTGCCTTTTAGTTATTAACTGCTTTATTTACAATCATCTCAAGAAATACCATTCCTCTTGTTCAGAAATGCACTGTCCTTACCTTATAACTCAGTGCCTGAGAGAATTGAAGAATGTTAATGCATTGCCGTGAAGTTTCTTAACATAATAATTTATCAGTATATATATCTATCCCCTGTTTGTGGGACTGTGCCACACTTTGATGGAGTCAGACCTGATTTCTTCAGTGACAGCAAATTTGCAGAGAAATATTTTTGCCATTTTCCCTGAGAACAGTTACCTAATGAAACAATTAATCACCTTCTAAATCAAATGCAAAACTTTCAATTAACACGGCTGAAGAAATGGAAATTATAGGTGCTATATCCTGAGTAGGAAGGTGAGTGAGATATAGAACTAGTCAAACTCCTTGTGCAGGCACTGGTGATAATAATCTGTTTCAAAGAGAATAATCAAGTTGGCATTCAGAGCAAAGGCTGCACTTGAATCATTGGGGTGGAATGCAGAATAGAATGAGAAATTCATCATATACAGCCTTCTCAGGGTAGGATGCAGTATAGAATGAGAAATTACATATATATATATATATGTAATTATATATATATAATCCTTTCTTTGTTTTAAGAAGATGCATATGGTCTAAAACACTAAATTTTATTATAATTCCTGAACTGGGTCCTGTAAGTGATTTTTTCTCATTGTTAGTAGACAGACATCTGTTAATTGTTTCAGGTCCCAAATGACAGGAGAACACTGTCCAGTGTGTCTTGGAGAGTTGTCTTAGAATTTGGTGGGGGGACTGAAGGCTAAGAGACAGAACCAGAATAGAGGGAGATCAAGCCTGGTGAAGAAAGTGGCTTGAGGAGGTAGTGGATTGAAGGTGGAAGTGGGTCACAGACAAAAGGTCAGGTTCAGACACAAGAGTAGAACCGAGAACCATGGACTATGGAGTCGGCCTAGGGTGAGCACTGGGGATTGCAGAAAGTACACTGCACTGGGACTTACGGACTTAGTTCTGGGCTTGGTCTTGTGACAGATTATTTATATGACTTTAGATATATTCTTCAACATTACTGGTTCTCAGTTTCATCATCTGTAAATGAATGGAAAGACCATATAGTTTTTAAATTCCATCACAATTTTAAAATCTGTGATTCTATGGTATATCTTATTTGGAGCCATCAGACTGTCAGAAGGAATGAGGCTGCTTAGAGAACATTAGAATGGAGTTGAAAATGAGCACTCTAGATCAGTTCTTTGACGCTGATGGTTAGTTAGTAGTTTAACAATCATAGTTAGCAAATGAATTCATGAAAATGATAAAGAGAATGTTCACCAAATATACTCTATTAAGAAACACTTTCTCACTTATGTAGTGATGGTGACAGTAGATTAGAAAAGTTACTTAAACTTAAAGAAATAATGTATTAAAAATTATTTAGCAGAGGAATGCACTGATTTTAGATTTCAAATGAAATCTTTTGCTATTAATAAAAAGCTATGCTTGCACGTAAATGAAAAAATGCTTAGAATAAAAACACTACCACTTAAAATTTTTATTTTTACCTGCAAAAGAAATTGTTGAAATCACATTGAAATTCTATTGAATGTGGTACATGCATATTGTCTCTGAAGGTATGTGTTGGGATGCAGACTTTATCTAGACACAAATCTCCTAGGTATTAACAAAATATGAATAAAGAGAAAACAGGAATTACTCAGAGGAAAAATTGAAAGCCAACTTGTACTATACAGCACTGAGATAGCAGAAACAGCTGCACAGCAGCTTAATCCTTGTGACAAGCCCAGAACTCTACAATAACGGCTGGCACTGTCTGATGAAATTGCCAAGGAGCCAGATGCCACAGCTGGGAACATTATCCTTGTGTTTCTGATGAAATTGATACAGTAAATGGTACTCCATTGTTAACTCCTTGCTATCCACATAAACTTTCTCAAAGAATTGAGATCTCTTATAAAGAGTAAGGTCCAAAGCTTAATGGCAAGGACAATAATTCTATTAGAGAAAGAAACTGAAGAAGATACTGTAAATATTGCTCAAAGAATAATAAATAGGAAATAAGGAGTGATTTTTTTTTAAAGATTTTTATTTATTTAACAGAGAGAAACATAGCCAGAGAGGGAACACAAGCAGTGGGAGGGAGAGAGGGAGAAGCAGGCTTCCTGCTGAGCAGGGAGCCTGATGTGGGACTCGATTCTGGGTCCCGGGGATCATGACCTGAGCCGAAGGCAGCCGCTTAACCAACTGAGCCACCCAGGCGCCCCTAAGGAGTGATTTTTAAATGACAAGCTATAGAGGATTGTGGCAGTATCGGGTTGACAAATGCTCTAAAAATTACAGCACTAGTTACATTTTCTTTAACGTAGGTAATAGTATTTTTTTGACAAAGACAATGAGAAAAACAATAGTGGAAATGTTTGACCTAAAAAGATGATGAACAGTTTTTTCATGATAATATGCTAAATAATACATAAACGTTAACATTTATAATGTGTTTGACCCTGTGTTAACAACTGCATGGACCTCAAGGAGTCTATAGTATAGATTAGTATAGTCTACAGTATAGTTTGTATATGGTGTGCCATATTTTATAGTTTATGTACAAAGTACAAGAACATGTGAATTTTTAAAAAAGGTTTTATGTATTTATTTGAGAGAAAGAGAGAGGAAGAGAGAGAGGAAGAAGGATTCCCCGTGGAGCTGGGAGCCTGATGTGGGACTCGATCCTGGGATTCCAGGATCATGACCTGAGCCGAAGGCAATGGCTTAACCAACTGAGCCACCCAAGTACCCCAAGACCCTGTGAATTACTGGATGGTTTGAGCCTATGGTTTATTCTCATCTATAAATATAGTATGTTTTACATGATGGACCAACAGTTCCCATCTCCTTAGCATATTCGAATTCTAATTCCTGGAACATATGATGAATATCTTACCTTACATTGTACAAGGGACTTTGCAGATATGTATGGAATTTGAGATGAGAAGTTATCCTGAATTGTTTGGGCAAGCCCAGTCTAATTGCATCAGTACTTAAAAGCAGACAACTTATGTGGTTGGATCAGAAAGATGGTATAGAAGGAGGGTTTGAAGCATGAGAGAGATTCAACTCAGCATGGCTAGTTTGAAGTTGGAGTAAGGAGTCTATGAATCAAAGAATGTAGGTGACTTCTAGAAGCAGAGAGAATGGGCTTCAGATGAAAGATAACCAGGATCTCAGTACCACAACCATAAGGAAATAAATTCTGTCAACCAGTTGAATGAACAAGGAAATGGGTTCTTCATACTCTCCAGAAGGGAATGCAGCCCTGGTAACACTAATTTTTGCCATATGTGACCTGTGTAATGAGGACTATAAAATAATAAATTTGTGTTATTTTAAGCTGTAAAGTTTATAATAATTTGTTATTGGAACAGTAAAAAAACAAATGTAATCCATAAGTTATTAAATACATAATGAGTTAAAAATACAAGGGGAGAGTAGCTATATAAATAGTGATACATTGAAATGATCAAGTCTGATTATCCACTGAAATAGTAATTAAAAAGAGGGTAACTTTTTTGAGATCATGTAGGACTCAGTTGGACTGAGAAGTTTTTATAAGAAACAGATTAAAACAGACTTGGAAGGATATGCAGACTTTGTTGAAAAGAAAATGAAGTCTCTGAACATTATGCATTGGAGACTGACAAGAGAAAACTTCTATTTGTAAAAAAGTTAACAATTTTTTTTTGGAAGAAATGGGTGAGAGCCTTGATTATTTATGTAAGAATCAGAGAACAGTAGGGAAACCAGGGTTTGGGAAAGACTGTAGAAACTGGTTGGGCTTTCTTTTTTTTTTTTTTTTTTTTTAGATTTTATTTATTTGACAGCGGGAAACACAGCTAGAGAGGGAACACAGGCAGAGGGAGTTAGAGAGGGAGAAGCAGGCTTCCCACCGAGCAGGGAGCCCGATGTGGGGCCCGATCCTGGGTCTCCGGGATCATGACCTGAGCCAAAGGCAGTCGCCTAACCAACTGAGCCACCCAGGCGTCCCAACTGAGCCACCCAGGCGTCCCGAAACTGCTTGGGCTTTCTTGTAATGCCAAGAAAGAGCTTGCTTATGTATGTATATATGTATATGAATGTATTTATTTTCCAGTATAATTAATATACAGTGTAATATTAATTCCAGGAATAGCAATTCAACAATTCTGTATACTGTTACTCAGTGCTCATGATGATAAGTGTACTCCTAATTCTCTGACCTAGTTCACCCAGCCCTCTATCCACCTGTTCTCTGGCAACCACCAGTTTTTTCTCCATAGTTAAGAGCCTGTTTTTTTGTTTGTCCCTTTTTTCCTTTGTTCATTAGTTTTGTTTCTTAAATTCCACATATGGGTGAAGTCATATGGTAGTTGTCTTTCTCTGACTAATTTATTTCACTTAGCATTATAACTTCTAAGTCCTTTCATGTCATTGCAAATGGCAAAATTTCATTCTTTTTATGGCTGAGTAATATTCCATTATATGTATATACCGTATCTTCTTTTCCATTTATCTATTGATTGATACTTGGATGGCTTTCGTATTTTGGCTATTGTAAATAATGCTTCAGTAAAGACTTTTCCAATTAATGTTTTCATATTCTTTGTGTAAATACCCAGTAGTGGAATTGTTGGTTCATATGGTAGTTCTAGTCTTAATTTTTTGAAGAACTTCCATACTGTCTTCCATAGTGGCTGCATCAATTTACATTCCACCAACAGTGCTAGAGGGTTCCTTTTTCTCCACATCCTCACCAGCACCTTTTTTTTTTCTTGTGTTGTTGTATAGCCATTCTGACAGATGTGAGGTGAGATATCATTGTAGTTTTGATTTGCATTTCCTGATGATGAATGATGTTGAGCATCTTTCCATGTCTATTGGCCATCTGCATGTCTTCTTAAGAGAAATTTCTGTTCATGTCTTCTGCCCATTTTTAATTGGATTATTTGGGGTTTTTTGGTGTTGAGTTGTGTAAGTTCTTTATGTATTTTGAATACTAACCCCTTACTGAATATGTCATTTGCAAATATTTTCTCTAATTCATTGGGGTGTCTTTTAATTTTTTTGATTATTTCCTTTGTTGTGCAGAAGATTTTTATTTTGATGTAGTCCCAGTAGTTTATTTTTGCTTTTGTTTCCCTTGCCTCTAGGGACCTACCTAGACAAAATTTGCTACAGCCAATGTCAGAGAAATTATTGCCTGTGCTCTCTGTGAGGATTTTTATAGTTTCAGATCTGACATTTAGGTGCTAAATCCATTTTGAATTCATTTTTGTGCATTGTATAAGAAAGTGGTCTAGTTTCATTCTTTTGCATGTAGCTCTCCATTTTTCCCAACACCATTTGTTGAAGAGACTTTTTTTCTTATTGCATATTCTTGCTCAATTTTTGAATATTAATTGGCAATATAATCGTGGGTTTATTTCTGGGTCTTTATTATGGTCTTTTGGTCCGTGTGTCTATTTTTATGCAAATACCAAGCTGTTTTGATTACTATAGCTTTGTAGTATATCTCGAAATCTGGATCTGTGATACCTCCAGTTTTGTTCTTTTTCAAGATTGCTTTGACTTTTCAGGGTCTTATGTAGTTCCATATTAATTTTAGGATCATTTTTTCTAGAGGAAGATACAAAGATTTTCCAAATACAATCTGTGCCCTCACATGTATAGTCTCACCATTAATCAACATCCTCTACCAGAGTGTTACGTTCATTATAATTGGTGAATTTGTTTTGACATTATTGTAATCTCCCAAAGTCCATAGTTTACACTCTTGGTTTTGTAAATTCTATGGATTTGGACAAATGTATAAGGACATGTAATCATCATTATAGTAGCATACAGAGTTTTTCACAGGCCCTAAAATTCCACTGTGCTGTGAGTGGAATTGTATAGTATTTAGACTTTTCAGCAATTTCACTCCCTAATATGTATCCAGAGGTGTTGAAAACTTATGTCCACATAAAAACCTGAATGTGGACATTTGTAGCAGTTTTTTTCATAATTACTAAAACTTGGAGACAGTAGGTGAATGGATAAATAAACTGTGGAACATCAAGGTAATGGAATATTATTTAGTGCTACAAATAAATGTACTATCAAGCCATGAGAATATAAGGATGAATCTTAAATTCATATTACTAAATGAAGGAATCAAGCAGTTTTCAAATTTTCATTATTTCTTATATCAAAGTAGCAATGGATATTATAGAAATAATTTTGGATCCCATGTAAGTTATATTGAAATGTGACGGTCCTCAAACCTGCATACCTACCTTGTAATTCTATGCTCAGAAGACACCTTTAAAACTAGTTCTGCTTTTAGGTCCTTAGATTGTTGCCTCCATATAACTTAATAATGTGCCTTTAAGCCCATGTATCAGTGAGTCAACCTTACACTGTACTTACTGGTCATATATTATGAAAGATGCAGATTGTTAACTTCCCAATATTAAATCATTTGCTTATATTACTATTTTTTGTTCCAGTACATGTAGCCAAAAGTTCCATATCCTTTTAGAACTAGAGATGAGAATGAATGTCCTACCACACTTCCCTTTACCTTCTCTCTCCGCTTTCACCCTCCAGCTTGTTAGCTATACTTTTACTTTGTCAGTGAGCTTTCCTCTTTCTTTTAGAAATTGAAAAAAACGTAATTGAAAGAAAACAATTCAGCTGAAGGGCTGGAAAATGAAGTTGGAAGAATTTTCCCAGGAGGTAGCACAAAAAGATAGAGACAGGTAAAAGTGAAACAAAACAGATCACACAGTGGCCAATCGAGGCAGCCTTTTATCTATCCAATAGGATTATAGAAAGCTGTAATGTTGAAAATAAGTCTACTATACTTTATTCATAGATTTATTTCTAAAAGATGACAACCAATAAATTGTAGGTATATTACACAGATAGTAAATAATATTTACTGGAGAACCTTTTTTTTTTTCCCCAGTATCCTAACTCTTAAAAGTTATTGCTACCGTGGAGGTGAAATGAATTTTCATCATAATCTCAAGGACTTCTATTTTATTTATTTAGATTTTACTGAGTAATAATTGAAAAATATAATTTTATATATTTAAAGTGTACAGTGTGATGATTTTATACCCATATTTATTGTGGAACAATTACAAAAGTCAAGATAATTAATACATCTATCACCTCACATACTTAACATAGTTAACTGTGTGTGTGTGTGTGTGTGTGTGTTGAGAATGTTTAATATCTACTCACCACCTTTCAAATATATGGTAATATGTTATTAACCCTAGTTCTTTTATTTTTTAATCATTTCAGTTATACTGATGATTTAAAGGGTTCCCCTTTTGATTTGTACAGACACACACCAGGGCATTTTATTGTTTTGCTCCTGTCTGTGTAGTTACTCAGCTCCTCTAGGCTTCAGGTCATTCAGAACTTCCCCTTGTTGGGTTCACTCTTTCCTGAATTCTGCTTACTGGCTTTATTTATTTATTTATTTTTAAATTTACTCCTTCTTTGGTTTCTAATGACTTCCAAGTAATTTCCTAAGAAAGGACGAGAATGGGAGATTAGAATAGAAGGTTAATACTGTGGAATTTATGCACACTTGAAATGTTTTTGTTTTTCACCTAATTTCATGGATATACCTGTATTTTGAATTTTAGGCCCCATAAATTTTCTCTCAGACCTGGAAAACGATTGCTCCACTGTTTTCTGAGATGCAGCTTGTTGAGATATATTATGTTAAAATGATGCCCATTTCTTTGTAATACTTTTTTCTTTCCTTCCTGAATGCATTTAGGACTTTATCTTTGAAGTTCTAAGTTGTTATAAGGACTAGATGTGTGTCTTTGGTCTTCATTGCTCTGAAGATTTTGGAGTCTAAAACTTGTATATAGCATTTCTTTAATTCTTCTTATCATCTCTTCCTTTAGTTTCATTTTTTCCTTTTATTCCCTCTGTTTACTCTTTCTGGATACCTATTGGTGAAAAATGGAATGATCCCTGGAGAAAAACTCAAGACAGTAAAAAAAAATGTAAGATTAAAAGTAAATACAGGCAAAGATTTTTTAGGAAATCAAACAAAAATAAAGCAATTGTGGCATTAAATTCAAACAAAATAGAGTTAAAATACAATATTTAGGAAGAGCATAGTGTCTAATAAAGTTATGGATCATGTATTTATTGTAAAGAAAAAAGATGCATATGTCTAAAAACTCAAATTATTATATATAAATAGAAATAACACAGTTATTGTGGAAAAAAATACATAGTTTTCCGAGCATATAACTATAGTCTAGGCTAAGAGTTTTATATGCATTAATATTTAATCCTATAACAATGCTAAGGTAAACACTATTTTTCTGATTTTATATGGAAGGAAATGGCGTTAGATATTTTAAGTAATGTGCCTAGGGTTAAATAGCTAGGAAGTATGTAGTCGAATTGGATTTCAAACATGAGTTTATCTGATTCTGGAGTCTGGGGTTCTGATACTCTGCATTTTGCCTTCTTTCACTCCCTTTCATAGAGGAAGAAAACACACCTCAATAACACAGGGACTGTGAATGTTTGTTTGATTTGAAAAAAAGATGTATCAAACTTCAAGCTCAGAGAAGTGTTAATAGAGCTAGACTCTTTTGTTAGTTATTCTTTGTACTGTAAAGTTCTAGATTTGACATATGCACAGTATCATGTCTCTGCCATTATATACCATACAGAAAAGTTTCCAGGCCCTAAGAAGTCCCTTGTGCTTCACGCCGTTGACTTCTAAGCAACTCAAGCCCATGACAATCACTGGTATATTTTCTGTCTTCATACTTTTGTCTTTGTCAGACTTCCATAGGAATTCTGATATCTCATAATATAGTATATATCATTTTGAAACTCCCTGATTTCTTTTAGGCAATAACCATTTAAGCAATAGCATATAACATTTATCCATGTTGTTGCTTAGATTAGCAACTTAGTCTTTTTTTCATTGAATTATATTTGATAGTATAAATGTGCCATAGTATGTTTATTCATTTGCCCATTGAAGACCATCTTGGTTGCTTCCAGTTTTGGATGAATCCTAATCTTTAAAGGTTATTACTGAATATTCACATTTACAGGTGCTAAGTGGAAGATACAACAGGACTTGCCATAATATACTATCTATCACTGGTGTATGTAATTTTTAAAATTATAAATGAAAATGACTCATATAATTCAGTATGCATTTTAAAGATGCAATAAATTATGCTTTGTTACTAAACAAGGAGGTATGAAAACAAATGAGCTGAGCATTAAGGTAGAGAAATTAGAACTAGAGTGACACATAAGCCAATAGAAAAATTAAAGAAACAGATGATAAAAATAAACACAGACATTAATAAATTGGTAAATACAAAATAGTAGAAATAATAAGTAAGTTAAAGAGATTTTTTTACTTAGAGCAAACCCTATAACATACATACAACTTTAAAATGTTTGATCAAGAAAAAGGACAAAATTTTCAATGACATTATAGGAAAATTTATATAATATTAGAATTAAAAAGATATATGCCATGTAAATGGTTTCAGAGTAAAAAAAAAAGTCTATAATTTAACCCAGATTCATTATATAAAGACAAAAGAATGCTAATCCTAATATCTGTTTTAGCCCTTTGTTTTTTGCAAAGAAAACAAAAGCTTACTAGCAAGTTAACATCAACTAGTTATTAAAAGAAATGGACACAACTTGTATCTTCTGTCCCAGGAATGCAAGGACAGTACTAAAAAAATACATTTCAATGTGTTAAAAGAGAAAAATTATAATTTTAAAAGGTTCCCTGAAAGCATTAATTAATAATGATTACTAGCTTTATTAAGTTATAATAATTTCTGATTTTCATTAAAAGCTTAAATTGCCAGGCTTTGTTTCAAATTCTCCATACACATTAACTTACTGAATTCTCAAACCCACAAAAAAAAATAAGTACTGTTACCCTCATCTTACCAGTTTGACAGAAAAGGAAATTAAAGCACAGATGGTTTAAATAACTTACTAGTGCTGCACAGCAAAGAAATAACAAAACAAGAGCATCAACCCAGGAGATATGACTCCAGAACTATGTTCTTATCCACTGGCATACAGATTCATAGAACTTATTTCTGATTAAAAACAACTATGAAAACCATAAAACAACAACCATTACCAATGAATCTACCAACAGTCACTACATACCACAATATAAAATTGGGAATAGAAATATAACATAATAAAGAGAACCTAAAAATGAACAGTACAGTAAACAAGAAACACCAAAAGGAGAAAGGCAAGTATGCCCTCTACTCATTATTTTTCACATTTCCAAAAATTCTAGGCAGTTGCAGTTGAATAAGAAATGAAGCAATTATAAAGAAGTGTATCTTTTGGAAAACATTTAATTAACAATTTTCATATGATTTAATAATCTATCTATGAAACCCAAGAGAATTATTGGAAAACATATTTAAAGTAATGAGAGAGATCAGTACATTATTCAGAGAGGAAAAAATGCAAAAAGGTCATTTTTTTTTTTGGTTATTTGACAATTTTAATGGGAAAAAAAGCCATTCCAATAGCTAATAAGTTATAAACTAAGGATAATATATAAGGCCAAAATAAATACAGCTACACAACTGATGAAATATCAAAAACTGAAGATATGAAATACATTATACTGGATGCAATGACTAAATGTACATTATTCCAGTGGTACACTAGTAAATTGGCTTTCTGTGAGGTCAGAGTGGAGGAGTCGTGATTTGTAGCTTTTGCTGAATTCTGTGGTGTAAGAACACCCACTATGGTTGATTTCAAGATATTAAGAGTTAAAATCACGTGGTAAAATTCTTAAATTACTTAATAATTAGCATTTCCCACGTTGATAAGAGCTGGTTCTAGAACACAACTGAATTACTACTAATTTAATTTGTATGTGTAATGTAATTGCGTTCTAAGCCTCATTATTATGTTTTTTGGAGCTAGACTAAAGTAATGAGCAGGAATGCAGTAATATACAAGAAAGTGTGTTATAAATTACAATAAGAAATAATGTGCTGTAGGCACAAAAATCAACAGACTCAAGGCTCACAATTGGCAAGGAATAGATTCTAGTATAAGCAAACAATCATCGTGTAATAATACCTAGCTACTTTAGTTGTAGACCTGCAACCTCATACAATGAGGTAGCACTTCTATAACTTAAAAGAGCAGTCTTAAGTGTTGATATACAGTGTTAAGAGATGATGTGGTAAAATGAGCACTTGTACATTCGATTGATTATAATTTTTTGCCAATTTCCTGGAAATCAATTTATTAATAGATTTCAGGAACTTTAAAGAATATATACAATATAATATACAGTCCATCATCTTTTAAATATATATTTTACATATATTTCCAGGTTAATGAAAAATTAGAAACAATTTAAATATCTCTTCTCATTTTGGGTAATTTTGCTTCTTGCATCTGAAACCCACTGTAGCTGAAGAAGTAGGGGAAGGTGATTGTTACAGGCATTCACAGATATTTCATGGACTCTAAGAGTATAAGTATGACTGGTTCCTTGAGAGCCCAAACAGAAAATTTAAAAAAAGCCACCAGTATCCACGACAGCTGTGTTCTTTATATCGTTATTTGATGTACCGTGATTGATCTCTTGTCTGTGCTTGGTTTTCGTGGGGCTGTAGAGGAAATATTTTTTGTTTTTGCTGTTAGGGATTTTTCTGAGCAAATTTTACCAAAACTTGGGATCTGAGTGAAAAAGTGGAAGGTAATTTAAAATCGAGAACTTCAGAGAGATTTACCCAATTCCAGAGATACGTATTTGGTTTTCAGGATACAAGGTGAGATCTAAAATGTGGAGACATCCCTAGGTTGTAAAGCTGAAGGCAGTCTTCCCTCTGAATAAATTCATTTGTATTTCAGAATGTTTGAATGGGAATTCAGGATCCTTCCCAAGAAGCAAGGAGGGGAAAGGGGACAAAGTGCATTTTTAGCACTTAGATTCACTATTCTGGCTTTCTTGCCTCTGATATATACCTTGTTTGTGTTGGATATGTATAACTTTCATAACATTGCCTTAAAAAATGAGGCACAGAAGAATTATGAGGTTATTTGTCATAAAGTAAATAATAATTAAACTTCTCTGCTCTGGAAACCTGTGTGTGCATTTAGGATAATATTAATCAAAATAAATATTAAAAACTTAAAAAACACCTTTTTTGATCCTTTCTCCAGGTTCTCTTGGTACTTTCACTCACAGAACTCTAAAATGGCTGCTCTGTAGGCCCCTAAATTAGGGCCTAGTTCCCAAGGTAAGTAATCTATTTTTCTTAGTCTCTCAATTATGAATTCCCTGCAGAGAGAACCAAATCAGGCTCTGCCTTAGAGGGATTAGTGCATCAACTTTAGAGTGGAAAAGAAGAAGAAATGAATGCTTTAGGACAACCTCCAATAGTAGGAAAAAGGATTAAGGTACACCTAATACCATGGATTATTTTGCAGTTATTAAAACTGAATTTTTGAAGAATATTTAATGATTTTGGAATATGTTCATGATATATGTTTATGCTCTTGAGGATAGTTGTCTGTTTTTTTCTTTTCTTATTATGTGTCTGGTTTTGATAATAACAGTAATACTAGCCTCAGAAAATGAGTGTTCCCTCCACTTCTAGTTTTCTGAAAGAGAATGTATAGCATTGAAACCATTTCTTCCTTAAATATTTGGTATAATTCACCAGTGAAACCATCTGGGCCTGGAGTTTTACTTGATGGAAGTTGTTTTTGTTTTTGTTTTAAAAGAGGGTGCATACCAGTGGTGGTGGTTAAGCATACTCTATGCTCAGTATAGAGCCAAAATGGGGCTTGATCTCACAACCCTAAAATCATGACCTGAGCCAAAATCAAGAGTCAGATGCTTAATTGACTGAGCGACCCCAGCACCCTGTTGTTGGAAGATTTTTAAACCTATATTTAATTTTTATAATGGATATATGACTATTCATGTTATCTATTTCTTCTTAAGTGAGTTTTAATAGTTTTGTCTTTCAAGAACTTGATACTTTATGGATGTGTTTAAAAGGAAGCAACTTTAGAATACAATTAGGTGTCATTCTTACAAATACTTAATTTTTTCTTTAAAAGTTTAATACTTTATTTTCTTTAGTAAATTCCTTTTAGACTTCCAAGATTCATTGTCAAAGCAACTGATATTTTCTTATCTCTCAAGTGTGGCAGTGGGATTTTCAGCTAAGGATTTACTCTTGCAACCACCTCTTCCTTAGTTTAAATGCAAGTATTGTTTATTTCAGTTCTGTTCAGCCAGTTGGGCTGTAATGTCTTCTGCATGAAAAAGAAAGAAAAATGAATGGGGGAGTGCATGTTGCTTCACTGAGAGTAAAAAAGTTAACAAATGCCACCACTACCACCAACAGAGGTCTTTCTTTCTTTCTTTTTTTTTTTTTTTTTAAAGATTTTATTTATTTGACAGAGAGAAACAGAGTGAGAGAGGGAACACAAGCAGCGGGGAGTGAGAGAGGGAGAAGCAGGCTTCCCGCCGAGCAGGGAGCCTGATGTGGGGCTCGATCCCCGGACCCTGGGATCATGACCTGAGCTGAAGGCAGAGGCTTAACCACTGAGCCACCCAGGCGCCCCTCTGTCTTTCTCTTGATTGTAACATAATTTTTTCACTTTATTCTTGGATGGAAAATCTCTTCTCTTGCCTTTCAGTTTAGGAGCTTGTTTGGAATTTTAAGGAATTTGATGAATTCCTAATCAAATTTTTCTTGAACAATGTACTTTTTTATTTTGTAAGCCAGGTTCATTGAAGTATAATTTATGCACTATAAAATTTACCCTTTTAGTATACAGTTCTGTGGGTTTTGGCAAACGTAACTGGCCTGTGGAGTTGTATTATTCCCATTCTTCCAGCCTCTTATTTCTCTCCTATTACCATCCTCCTATTACCCTTCTCTACCCCACCAAACATTCTTGAGAATATTTGAAATAAATGTGTAGGTACTTTTACAAATTTCATAACATTAGACTCAATATGAAAAGAAAATGTTCTCTGGTAGATATACAAAATGCTGGCTGCTTCCTTAAAACTTGATTATTAGTTGTGACTATGTGGGAGCCTTTTCTTTTGGGTTTGTTGCAAACAATATTATTTCTTAATGTTTTACTGTAATCCCTGAAGCTACCGTATTTTATGTAATTTAGTGACTTGTGAGCTTCAGTGTAGACATAGCTATCGCAGATGCATGTGATTCTAACATAATGTGAATCCTGTAGTTTGTCAGTGGAGGAAATGGGAGAGTTTTTTTTTTTTCTATTTTCTTAGTATAGTGATATTTTCCTCTTTTCTTCTATGACCTTTTCCTTTTCTTTACAAGACTTTCAGAATTTTTCCCCAGTAATTCTCTGAAGACTTCTCTTAAATAGTCCTCTAAACTACTGTGTCCCTTAGTAAATTTGTTTTATAGCAATGTCATATACATGACCCCAAAGTGAAGAAAGGAAAAATATATTGATATGTGCATTTAAAAGGGGAATTAAAAATGCGTTATATAGTGAATGTTTTATACATGCATTTTCCTTCTTATTAAGCTAAACTTAAGCTTATCAGCTAAACTCATGGAATTGCTGGATCAAAGAGTATTAAGGGTTTTAATATATAACCTCAAATTTATACTCCTGAGTAACTTTGCTGTAAAATTCCCATCAATATGTATGAGAGAAATATTACTCAACTTTCTAGCATTTCTTTGCTTCATGTTTGAAACTTTCATGTTTATGTAGTTCTGCTTTGCAAGAGTTAAGGATAAATGTTTGCTAAACTACATTGAACTACAAATATCTTTGCAAAGACAAAGGTATGTAATTTAAGGTAGCTATCCTTCTGTTATTAAGTTAAAAGAATAGACAACTTTCAAATGAAATAAAGATTATCTTCCAACTGGTTACTATACCATACTATACAATAAAGAAATTTATTTAAAATGAAAATTTAAAATCTTGTACTGTGCTGATAAAGAGAATATAATTTTGAATGAAATGATATATATAAAATATTGAAATGATGTTTCCTACATTAGAATAAGAGTCTGGCACTATTTTACAAAAATAATTGCTCAGACTCTGGCAATCCACCTTTCTATTTATTATCTCAGGTGTCAATTCTAATTCATTTGTCTATTATATGTATTTTGGGAGATTTTTCTAACAATTGATATTATCATTATCATTCATTGCATTAGTATTTCTTCTAAATATATAGTCAGTGAGAAAGTTCTATCCTAGAAAGAAAAGAAAAATTATAAGGACTGTTGAACATATGAGAGTTTGCAGATTTTATGAGCAATTGACTAAGGACAAGTATGTTTGGTGGGACTTCGACAAATTACTAATCTTTGGTGTAGGTAGATTGAAGTAGCCTCTCCAGCCTGCTTAATCTTACCTGCTAATTTTACCAGGTGAACGGCTAGATCATTATTTAATGAGATTTCTATTAAGAAGGAGCAGGAAGCAAATCCATAACCATAGATATGGCTAAATTATCTCTGATAAAATGAGATAATTTTGTCTAATGAGGAAAATCATTATAGATTTTAAGATTCAGCTATGATTCTGACTTTAGTTGCATACTTACATACACTATTAGTGTGAAAAGTTGATTTAAATATCCTGAAAATTGGGACCCCCAAATGCTTTGTTTAAATTAACTGAGGTTAATTTCATGTGAATACCTGTGTTTCGTACCAGTTTATTGGAAGCTTGCTTTAGTGCTTACACTGTGTATGTATATACAGGAGACTAGAGTATTATAAAAGTACAATGGCTTTATCTAAAGAATGGTTTACTATGGAAAGAAATGACAAGGGGCTTTTATGGAAAGTGCAGTGTTTCAAAGACAGTCTGTGTGAAGTAACTAAGTTGAAACAGATTTTAAGCTTTTAAGGTCTATTTGCTTCAGTAGCTTTAGCCAAAAAGAATAAAAACCTGAGGTAAAAAAACAATGACTCCATCTTTAATGCCCAACCAATCTAAGTATGATTCTCTCTTCAGCTTGATAATGGAAATCATCTTTGTTTTTGCCTATGCCAGACACCTAACAGGAATTTCCCTTTGGAATCCCCTAGTCTCACTTTTGTGCATTCTCTTCTGTACATTGCTTGTTTGGAACAGTTATCTTTCTTCTTTGTGACCAGGTAACTTCCCCAGGTGCTTTTATAAGCATAGCTGTTCTGTGAGTCTGTCACAGTGACAGCCCATCAGAAAAACGACTGATGTGAAGCCAACACTGAACAGTTAAAAAAGAAAAAAAATCAAGAAACCACGAGGCCCCTTGAGACATAACCTCTTCACCTTACTATGACTATTAAATCCATTTTATATTTTATTCAGATTCAAATGTCTAGGAGAGAAACAGCCACACTTAAAGAATGCTTTAAAAAGTAAATTAGAAATACACAAATAATTGGCTGTGTGTTTGTTGCTATTTTCAACAATATAAACAATTTTATTAAAAATTTCGCTTTTGTTACTAAGAAACATTGGCTCCATATAGCGCATTTCACTGTCTTCATTATTTATATTAATTCTTTTTATCTAAATTAAGAAGCACATAAATGGAAAATAAAATAGAACAAAAAGGTTGGTTATCAATATAGATAATCCCTGAATGTACGCGTTCCCCTGTAGGCCTGCTCTTAGGGGTCAGAGACTCTAGTGTCCTCCATTCAGGGTGGAATTTATTTGTGCCACTCCTTTTCTTATCAGTTGTAGGCATTGTTGTCAACTGCCTGTAGTAAACATCAGATTTAGCTCACTTTCCAGTCCCTCCAACTTGATTTCTCTACCTTGCTTAATATTGTTATATTAGTTCCTCAGTTGTTTAACCCTTACAAACAATAATACACATACTATATACTTAACTTTAGTCTCTTGTTTCATTAACTATTGGCTCCTCAGTTTGTTGGATGAATAAATTAGGACTCCTACCTGTGCTTCTGCCTCTGTTTTCAGCCTCCTACTTCCTACTCCTGTTAATCTAGTTTAACTTTTAAATTGGCAAGTTTGAAAACATTAGCCATTTTTTTACCACAATGAACATTTCCATATTTTGCTATTGGTTGATCATTAAAGTTGAAAGCTGGTAGTTGACATTTATATTGTTATGACTATGGGAATATTTCTCATCGCAAAGCCAAGTGGTGTGCTAGGATTCCTTTTCTTCCTTTATGGTTCCAGTAATGTGACTTCTGTTTTACTCAAAGATGACTGTTCACATGGGTTCTTTCCCACATTTCATCAATCATCGCATGTTAGAGTTTGCCCCATATTTGGATGGGGCCTACTTTTATAGTCCCTTTTGCCCTGGAACCCCATGCTGGTTTATCCTGCTGTTTTCTTATTAGGAAAATAATCACAAGTCTTTTTCACCAATGCCTTCAATTTCTTGCTCATTCTGGCTCTTGCTTAAAATCTATTGCATTTTTATTCTTGAAACTCATTGATCTTCTCTTAGAATTTGGATTAACTCCTGTTTCATGTTTTAGATATAATTTTATTTTAGTGTTTGGTTTTCTCATAATTGAGTTTTTCTCCTTAGCATTTTGTGCTTTTAAAAATATTCTTTAGTTTCCAGGTTATCATTCATACCTTATAATGTAATTTTTCCCCTTTTTGCACATCTTCCTCCAGAGTCTGCTGTTTTCATGCTTTTGTCTGGACCTGTTGCCAACTCTCATCTTGGTTCTGTCCTTTACTATTGTAGTTCGCCCCCTCTGTCTTCTGAGTCCCATAAATTTTCCTCTTATGCTTCACTTGCTTGTTTTGCTGGAGGGTATTTTTAAGTAACTTCTTCAAGAGGAATACTGCAGTCTTATGTATTTGAAAGTGTCTTCACTTTAAGCTTGCACTAAATTGATTCAGTAGCTAAAGGAATTCAAAAGTCAGCAGCATCTTCCCTCAAAATGTGGATAGCATTTCTCCATTGCTCCCCCTATCCCACTCCCACCTTTCCACTTACTTTCCATCATCTTTTTTCTTTGAATCTAAATCATCTATAAAGATCTGTAGGGTTTTTTTTTTTTTAAAGATTTTATTTATTTATTTGACAGAGAGAAACACAGCCAGAGAGGGAACACAAGCAGGGGGAGTGAGAGAGGGAGAAGCACCCTTCCCACTGAGCAGGGAGCCTGATGCGGGGCTCCACCCTGGGACTCCAGGATCATGACCTGAGCCAGAGGCAGAGGCTTAACCCTCTTGAACCACCCAGGCACCCTAAATTTAGGATCTTAATATTAATATTTAATGATTGATATTTTGGTTTATATTTTTACCTTTAAATGTCACAACAAGTCTGAGGTATTTTCCTCAGATATCTGTTGTGGAAACCGGGGAATGGATAGGTTATTTAATTGCTCAGGCTTTTCTCTGTAGCAGTGGGTGACATTTACAAATCTAGATGTATTTGATTCTAAATTCCATACTCATTTACTCTGCCTAGCAGGTTCTTATACTGTTTTTATATTGGTAACTAAATTTGCTTCTGGGAACGCTTTAAGCAATGTATGTTGTATCAGTATAGATTTCAAAAAGTAGAAAAGAGAAAGCAAAGCAAAGCAAAACAAAACAACAACCAAAACAACAACAACAACAACAAAAAATCCCTCCATTCCTCAGGGAAATTAAAGGATAGTTAGAATCTAGTTGGATATACTGTTGCATCACAATGGTTTAGGATTATTTTAGATTTGGTGATAATTTCCCAGATCCCCTCAAAATGTAAATATTGGTGGAGATACTCTAATTAATCACTATGTATTGAATACCTTATATGGGTGGATATGGGTGGAACATTATACCAGTTGCTGTACTAAGTACAAAGATGAGCAAGATATAATCTTTGTCATCTTTTTTTTTCAATCTTTGCCATCTTTTAAAAGAAAGATAAATACAAAAATAGTTATAATGGAAAGCAAGATATAAACACTGTAAGAAAAGCATAATATGCTATGGAAATTAAGGAAGGAGAGATAAGCAAGGTCGCTAAAGTAAAAGATGGAGAATGTAAGAATATTTATGTAAGCCTTCATGGAGAAGATTAAAATGAGCTTTGTTAGATGGATAAGTTTTTAGCAGAAGGGAGTGTGTTCCCATCTGAGGAAAAAATAAAAAAGTAAACCATTCAGGAAAGAGAGGAATATCCAAGTTTCTTGATCATTTGGATAATGAGTAACAGAAAAACCAATGCCTTGCACAAAGTACACAATCATTAAGTGAGAAATTATTGAACCCCTACTGTGTACAAGAATCGATGGATATAACAGTGAACCAAGATGACATGGTCACTTGTCACTTATTGAATTCACCCTCACATGAAGTAGACCAAATAAAGGAGTAAACACACCAAATGACTGTACTTTGCACCAGGTGCCATGAAGGAACAATGCTAATCCCATAGAGTTGTTGTGTGGATTACACGTGCTAATATATGTAAAGTACTGGATACCCTACCACTGTTACTTTCATGATCATTTAAAAAATTTTGAGAAGTAAGTAAAGTTTATTATAAAAAATCACAAGGACTACCAACTTTAAATAGAGGGTATAAGAAAAGTTTTTCTGCTAAAATGGTGTTTATGAACTTGATATAAGAAGCCAAGCCATGCAAATAGTGGGGGGAAAGAGTGATTCAGTAGAAAGAACAGAGGAGTAAATGCCCCAAGGCAGAACATTTTAAGGAAGGTTGTAGGAAATGAATATTGGCTTGCTTGGCTGAAGCAATTAGATAGGGGAGAGACTTAGGAGATATAGTTGGAGCGGCAGGGAGAAGTACACTTTGCATATCTATGTAGGGCATCATAATATCTTATAAAGATTTGTTGAATGGATGAGGAAATGAAAGAATAAAGATCTATTGAACTGTGCAGTCATTGACATGTCTGGAGAAGCACGTGGGGGCCAAGCTGTGTAAAACTTGAATGCTGGTCTAGAATGAGTATCATTGGATTAATAGACAATGAAAATGTTCATTTTCCAAACAAGGGAGCACATGGTCAGGATGGTCTACATAATTTGTGGAGTCGGGTGAAAAATAAACATGTGTAACTCTTTGTTTATAAGTCAAGAATCTCAAGAGAGTGATAGCAGAACATTGAAGCTTGGTCCTTCTTAGTGTAGGGTCCTGTGTATAGGTCACATGCACTTCAAGCCTTCTTTGTTGTGGCTAATAATCTTTTAGAAGACTTGTCTTTCAGGATATAGTGTGGATACAGAGGGACTATCTAATGAACAGTTCAATACTCTTTGTACAGTGTATGGAGAGAAGCTGAATGGTAACAGTGAGAATAAGAAGGGGATCAATGGAATAACTGGCAGAAACAAACTATATAAAGGACAATATTGGTTAAATAGAGGGGATGGAACTAGAAAAGGAAAATTCTAAGATGATTTAGGTGTTAAGCCAGAGTGACCCTGGAGAATGAGAACTACTGTTTGTTTAACTGTTTATTTTATACCAGAATCTCCTAGATACTTTACCAAAATTTAATGCTCAAAACAACACATTTGTGACAGTTGTAACTATTAAGATTTTAAAAATAAAGCAGTTTAGAGAGTCTCAGTAAGTTTTCTGAGGTATTTGTATGTGTATTTCAAACTTAAGTCTGATTCTACAACCTGTGCTCTTTTCAATGTATTACATGGCTTCCTTTCAGTAAGAGCATAAACTGTGGTGTTCCTAGTTTGGGAAATAGCAATTTAAGTGGGTATTCTCTGGATTTGAGTTCATTATATTTTATTTATTCAGTATATTTAATGAATACTAACTATATACCCAAGCTCCATGCTCAATGTTGGTGTTAAAAAGATGAAAGAGATTGTTTTCACAATTGTTACGTAACGAGGAACTCAATATTGGTGTCCCTCAAAAATGTAATTTGTTCTAAAATGTCTTCTCTTTAGTATAATTCACTTCTAGACCATATTTCTGGTAGATATATATACTAATCCTAATATTTTTATTATTAAAATACGTACATATATGTATATATACATATATATGTGTATGGTGGCAGGATACTATAATAGTTACTATTATATAGCCACACTCTTTATCACTGAGTGGCTACACAACTGTAGGAAAATTGTCTGGACTTTCCATACTTCATTTTTCCCCAAAATGGGGATAATAAAGGTGCCCATCTTGAAGGACTGTTAAGAGGACTAGTGATTAAAACATACATTACCTTGAACAGTGCCTAACACACAGTTAGTACTCAATAACAGTTAACTCTTACTATTACATGTGGTACACAGTCTTATTTTAGATACATCCTAGATTTCAAGTCAGTAAATTTTATGGCCAATGTAAAGAAAAGAGTAGATGGAAAGTCACAAGAGAAAACAAGTTTGTGATTTTTTTAATCCATTATTAGAAACTAATATAATGCAAGAAATTTTTAATGGAGGTATGGTGAGTAAAAGTAAATTGTTATTTTTATACCAATAAATCCTAAATAACCAATGTCTAATTTGTTGGCAGTTATTTCAGTAGGCATTAGCATGCTCTTATCAGTCAGTCAAATAATATTATACATATATCTTATAGGTACTCATGCTTGTACACATACATATATGTATGTGTCAGCAGGGTAGTAAATGATGATAATTATTATCCACATAATATTCTTAAGAGTTTTTCACACATAGTAAAATTTGAGAAATATTAGTAAGTAAGCCATAAATCTGTGCTTGTAAACTTTATTGGAGTCAGGTAATATGTACTTGCTAGCTTCATATTTCTTCTGCGTTATATTTTTTTCTTATCTGTCTAGTCAAAATGAGACTATTTTAGTCAGAGCCAGTTAGCGGTAGCATTATATGGCACCTAAAAGTAGTACAATAGTGTTTTCCTTTTTGGGTCCCTTAAGTTGAAAAGGAATAGTTCATTTGCATTATGATTTTGTTTCATTGATTTTATCACAAGGAATAAAAATAATTGATTACATCTTTTAAGAGTATTGCTAGTGAGTCATTTAAAAAAAAGAATATTCAGGTTCTGTGGACTATTTCTTGGCTCATTTTATTTTAGCTGTAATATTTTTATTTGATCTCCAGTATTAATTCATGAACAGAGTTACCATACCCAGCTTCCTCCTCCCCTTTTCCTCTTACAAAGTTCCGTTTTCCTGGCATGTCTTGTCCTTCCATCTCTGTAACCTTAAACATTCCTTTAATTATTTTATTTTGAAATGATTTCTTCTTTTTCTGTATTTCTCAAATACTTTCTTTGTATTTCTCTTGTAGCACTTATCACTTTAATCCTGTATATGTTTTTGGCGGTAAAGGCCAAACTCTGTATGTACTAGAGGCTATCAATTTTGCCCAATTGATGGTCTACTCTGAGGCTCATGGAAATTCTGTGCAGCCTATAAAGCAAATCTAAGGCATGAATCGTTCATATAAGTGAGTCAGTGGGATTTTTCTAACTTCTGTACCTTGGGGGATGAATAAAGGATAAAAAAATGTCCAAATTTGTTTTCATATGACAAATATGGAACAAAGAAACCCCTAAAACAACCTAGTTTCAATACAGCAACTATGGATCCCCAAATGGGCTCTTCCTATTATTAAAAAGTTATTTCCCTTGGCAAGATGCAGATTGATCTAGTAAAAATTAGTGACCCACTTGAAATGAGAAATTAAATAAGCTAGTAGGAGGTAAATATCCATTTCTGGTGTCATCATCTTGGTGAGCCTTCAGCAATGAGGAGTAGGTGAAGTGTGCTTGAGATTGCAGTGGAGATCGCACGCAGTGCATGCAAGAGGAATGTGCCCTGACTATGGAATTCTGAATGTGTCAATACCCAGCTCCACCTCCTTGCTTCTGCCTTTTAAACAAGTACCTAGAAGTTAGGGCCCAAGAGGAGACAAATTCTGTGTCAAAGGGAGTCAGTATGAGCATACACGTCATCAGCTTAAATGAGAGAACACCTAGCAGACAGTTTAGGTCTGAAGTTTAGGGTAGGAACAATTAGGATTATTATGTTCCCTTTAGTTTATTGCTCTCAGTTAAATAGAAGTTGCTTTATTCTCTGTTGAGAGCATGATGTATTAAGAGGGTTTATTAAGGGTAATTTTAATCCTCATGGATTAAATAATCTGTTTTACCCATTCTTTAAATCTTTTAACTCAGTTGACAAATTGAACAAGTAGGAGAAGAAGGGATAGAGAGTTATTGGGAGGAAACATCTCTAGAAACTAAGGTAGAAAAAAAAATGGCTGAAGAAACTGGTGTTTAATCTGAAAGGGAGAGGATTTAGGGGGGTGTTCTGAAAATATTTCAAGTTATAAACCCTTCATATAGGACATCTATATATTTGTGTGTGTGTCAACAGAGTAAGCAGACCTAAGCCTAATGAAAATCCTAAACGAGGAGGTAGATTTTAACCCTGTAGAATGGAATACCAGTCAATCAGCAGCCAGCAAACAAACAAACATGAAGTTTTACTATGAGAAAAAGATTGCTTTTTCATGAAATCATGAGTTCTGGGTCATTGGAGGTGTTCAAGCAGAGATTAAACGACTACTTTTAGGGAGTAGTGCAGAAAATAGTTCAACATCTGATAATGGTTGGGTTAAATGACCTGTAAGGTTCCTCTAAAATCTAACATTTTATGTTTCTAAGAATGTACCAGATTTTATGCCTTATATATAAAGTTCAGGAAGTCATTTCTTTCTAGGCAATTTCTCATGTCCCATTTAGTAAAAAATAAAGAAATAAACTAGTTTCCGAATGAGAAAGGAATAGAACTGGGGCTTTATGTTTTTCTGGTTAAAAGAGGCCTTCTATATCTTTTGTTCTATGGAACCCAAGAAAATAATACCCTAAACTTTAACACTTTCTCTTTTTAATATTTACTTTTGTGGAAGCTAGTTTCATTTCTCACCTTGCAAAGTAGGAGTCAGCTCTGAGGTTTATCATCTTTGACAGTTCCCTTTACCTCAATGGAGCAAGGCACCACATAATTCAGACTAACCTGTGGTACTTGTTTAAAATTTGGATTCCTAGTCCCACTCTGGCATGATGAGTCAGAATCTTCAGGATGTATCCTGTGAATCCGTATAGTTAACAAATACATTTACGTGATTTCTATGCACATTAAAGTTCAAGAGTGTATGCAGTAGATCTTCATGATTGGTTTTAGTATATAAGTATGGCTTACTTTCATGCCATCAAATATCAAAAAACCTGTCTATCTTGTGCAATACCTGGAGCAAAAACCTTGACGAGAGTAAATAGTTGTCTTCAAAAAATCTTTTTATTTTTGAAAAAAATTTTAGATACAGTTGACACACAATGTTACATTAGTTTCAGGTATATAACATAGTGATTCAAATTCTCTATACCTTATGCTATGCTTACTACAAGTGTAAGCTACTATCCGTCACCATAGACTACTATTACAATATCAATGCATATATTCCCAATGTTTTGGCTTTTATTCCCATGACTTCTTAATTCCATAACTGAAAGCCTGTGCCTCCCCTGGCCCTTTATCCATTTTGCCCATTCCCTTTCCCCCTCTCCTCCGGCATCCATCAGTTTATTCTCTGTGTTTATAGGTTAATTCTGCTTACTGTTTATTCATTTGTTCTGTTTTTTAGATTCTATATATGACTAAAATCTTATGATATTTGTCTTTCCCTGTCTGACGTATTTCACTTACCATAATACATTCTACATCTATCCATGTTGTTGCAAATAGCAGGATCTCATCCTTTTTACGGCTGCATAATATTCCATTGTAGAGCAATCTCTATATATACATATATGTATATATGTAGATATATATGCTTTTGTGTGTGTGTGTGTGTGTGTGTGTGTGTGTGTGTGTACCACATCTTCCTTATCCATCCATCTGTTAATGGACAGTTATGTTGTTTCCATATCTTGGCTATTATAAAGAATGCTACAATAAACATGGGGGTATATATATCTTTTTAAATTAGTGTTTTTGTTTTCTTTGGGTAAATATCCAATAATAAAATTACTAGATCTTATGATGATTTCATTTTTGAGTTACCTCCATACTGTCTTCCACAGTGGCTATACCAATTAACATTCTGACCAACAACACATAAGGATTTCTTTTTCTCCACATCCTTGCCAGTACTTATACAAAAATACTTTTCTTGATGTAAACTTTTCATTTGCTTACTTTAATTCATAAACTTAAGAATAAGAAAAACATAACATTTATTTTTGTGTACAAGCTTGTAATTTTAATCTAATAGGAAAATTGTGCCAGAGGATGTCAAAATGAAGGAAAAAGTTTTTATCCTTTATTTGTTCTTGTAAAAAAAGCCAGTGGTGCATTAGCTTATTATTTACAACATCATGCTGCTGAATTCAAGGAGGTAAATTGGATACTTATGTGGTCGATAACCATGTTGTTCTGTTCCATGGTTTAGAAAATTCATGTTCTTGTGTAAAGAAGTAACTGTGTTTTCCCAGGAATTTTGCAGGTGTATATATATACACACACATATAGTTGCCAGTGACAGAAATGAAACTCAGACTAGCTTAAGAAAAGAAAGCTTCATGTACCTGGAAAGCATAGGAATGAACTCTAGGCACATCTGGAACTGAGGCTCAAACGATGTCAGCAGAAGTTTGTCTTGAGCTGTCTCTTAGCTCTGATTTTTTTTCTGGATTAACTTCATTCTGGTAAGTGTTTCTGGTGTGGTGGCAAAGGTGACCATCATAAGCTCTAAATTTATATTCTGATGGTCTAAGGCAAAAGAAAGTGCATTTCTCTAAATTCTCCATGCAAAATTCTGAGGGATGAGAGTCACACATCTATTCCTGACTTAATCACAGTGGCCAGTGGGATAAAGTACTTGGAGTTCTCTGATTGTCTGTTCCTGGGCCATACATCCATCATGGAACCAAGGTTTATACCCCTCCTTGGGTGTTTTAAGATATGTGTGAGTTTGGTCATGGTTCCCCCAAAGGAGGAGATGCTGAGCAGAAGAAATTAGCTGATATCCTCTAATGGAACTACTTATTAAGTACTTCTTTCAGCAGATATGTATTGGTCATAAAATATTGGAGATATAGAGTGGACCCCCATGCTGATTTATACTCCTTAGGTTCAGTCCTGTGGATGGAATTAATCTTTAACATTTGCTGCATATGTTGGTAGGGACCATGGTGAGATAACAGTGAAGTTCTAAGGGGGCCAAGAGGAGTGTGCAACTAATCAGGACTTAGTAAGTTAGAGTGGCAGCTGGATCTGGAGAATGAGTGGGGGCCATAGGGTATAGATGCGGTGGGAAGAGCGGTCCAGGAAGAGGGAACTACAGGTGCAAAAGGCACATACTTTGGAATGGAAAGAAAGAGTATCATGTTACTTATATAATAGCAAGCATTTATATGATCAAAATAGACTTTCCAAACAAGAGGGTTAAAAAAAAAATCCTAACTCGGGGTAAAATTTGAGTTGTTTGTCCATTTTGACTGGGAGCCAGTGCAACATACCCTGGATAATTCAATTTCTGTTAAACTGAACTGTCTTTCCACTTTTAAGAAAACTCTATAGTGGAAATAAAGATTTTTTTTTTTTAGGTCAGGTTGTTAAGATTAAATGTTAGAAAGCTCTTAAAGGCAATTGCAGTGAAGTTTAACAATTTTACTTCTTACTGAAGGAAAGAAATAATATGGCAGCAATTTAGAAAAGGCATGCTTAAAATTCAGTGAAATGTAGAAGCAGTAGAAGTTAAAATTGAATTTCTTTTTAAAATAGATTTCAGTTGTTTTTAAGGATGAAAAGGATATCTGTTGATTCTGTTTGCCATCGATGATGATTCACATGTAGAATATTCTATACAATACTGGTCCAAAATATAAGGGTAAAAGTGATTTTAGATGTTTTGAGATGGGATGGAGAAAAGAGGAACTAGAGAAGAGAATGTATGATATGGTGGCACAATAAAAAAAAATGGTGTTTATATCCAGCTTTTCACAGTGACTCTGTAGGCAATAGGTTCAATTATATAGCCTGCTTTAGAGAAACCAATTATATAATGATGATGCAGGTGATGATAATAAGAGCATTGTTTTAAGCCTTGTATCTGTATTGAATTTAATCCTTGAATGATCCTTTAATATAGGCTCAGTATCATCTCCGTTTTAAAGATGAGGCCACAAGGCACAGAGATGTCGAATAGCATGGCCAACATTCGGAAGCTAGTTTTAGACCCAGGATCCTGACTTATATAGAGTGATACTGTAGTCCCACTGTGGACAATAACAGCTAATGTTTATTTAGCATCTGTGATGAACCAGAATTATACTTGCTTCATCTATTCTTCATAGATGTCCTATGAATAGATATTATTTTAAACCCACTTTACAAGTGAAGGAGAGCTTTAGACACTGAGAAAATTGGCCAAGTTAATAAATGTCAAAACCTGGACTTAAAAATAGGTCTTTTGGACTTTGTAGACTGTATTCCAGTCACTACTCTGTATGATCTCTTTCTTGGAATGGATACAGTGATCATCATGAAATAGGAAAATCTAATTTTTTTCATTTTTTCCATGAATCTATAGCAAGTGCCCATTTAATGACATGGTGCTACTCTGTGGAGACCTTAATAATAAAAAATCACTAAAGAACTTAAATGTGGTTGTCACAAAAATAGATAATTTTAAACTAACCTGAATCTGTGCTATAAAAACTATGTACTGTGTTTAGGATTTAACTCTATTTATGAAAAATCACATTAAAATAGGTTCCATATACTGATTCTTAATATTTTGAATTATTTCTTATTTTTAAAATACCTCTTTGAATTTTGATACTGATTTCAGTTATAAAACTGTTACATTTCTGGTTAAGTATACCTGGTACTTTAAGAGGTTAGAAATTTTAGCCCAGGATTATGTTTTAATGTGATAGTTTGAGCATATGCTGATATCTACTTCTTTGCTCCAAAACTCATTGTAATAAGAATAAAAATGTAGAAACAGGAAGTGGAGAGAGAGTCAATGGCGTGTGAAAGTTTTATCAAATCTAATGAGACATAAAGAATGGATAAAAGAGTAGACACTGGTTTAGAAGGGTTAAGGGATCCATAGCCTAGAAAATGCTCAAAGAGGGGTACTTTACAAACCCAGGGGGTTGTATGCAACTTGTAATCTACAGATAGGATAGTCAAAAATGAGTGCAACCTTGAAATAAGGGGGTAAATGGTAAAAGTCACTTAAAAAAAAAGAGGTAAAAAGCCTGTAGCTGGATAATACTTCTCATACATCTTCCTTTCCTTTGGACACAAACCTCAAAGTCAAAAATTCCTCCAAACAAAAAGTAAAAATTAAAGAAAAATGGATGCAAAAAATAGAACAGTGGTTAACAGGAGCTTGAGAGATGGGGGGATGGAAACTTATTGGGTACAGAGTTTTAGTATGGGATGATGAAAAAGTTTTGTAGATGGATAGTGGTGATGGTTGCTCAACAGGGTGAATGTACTTAATACCACTGAACTATACAGTTAGAAATGGTTAAAATGGTAAATTTTTTGGAGTGTGTATATTTACTACAACAAGAAAAAGGAAAGGTGACTTCTTATCTACAGGAATGAGAAAGACTGGTAAAATTAGGATAGTTTCTGTGGAAATTAGCCTTTTAAAGTGAAGTCTTCAATGTTTCAAGCATTCATAGTGGCTGGCTTGCTACAGGCTCCACTAAGATGAAACAAGTAGGCAGACTTGCTCATCAATACAAAGGACTGAGCTAGATTTTCTATTGTCTTAACCTTAAATTCAAACAATTAAGGGTGACCAGACAAATGAGGAATGTCAAAGAGAAAGAGCCAGGTTAATAATTTGCCACAATGACCAGACAGGGAATAGTCCATCCAGAGAACGGAAGAGGACTTTAAAAGTGTCTCTGTCCCTAGTATCTTTAGAGATATTTTGGAGAGATGTTACATTTGTTTAGTAATAATAGTATGCTGTAAAAGAAGGAACACATATGTAACTGATGGAAAAATCAGAAAAGAAAAAGAAAGTCACACAAATCTCCTGGAAATAGAATAAAAAGAACAGAAAACAGGAAAGGGAAATAATGAGAATAAAAATTAAAGGCATAAGGATCAATTCAAGATTTGCTACCTAAATAGTATAAGTCCCTGAAAGAGAAAACAGGGGACAGTGTATGATCAAAGAAATAATAAAAGAGGCAATCCTGTGCTAAAGTATAAGTCTTCATGTTGGAAGGTTTCCCATGTACTCAGAAAAATGAAGAAAGGACATTTTCTAGACATGTTCTTGTGAAAATTCAGAATACCAGAGATAAAGAAAAGATGCTAAAGTTTCGAGAAAAAAGACAACAAAGTTAAAAAGCAGGAAAGCAGGTCACCGTATAATTCAACAAAAAAAGACAACCCAAATAAAAAAATGGACAAAGGATTTTAACACATCGCTCAAAATGATAAACAAATGACCAACAAGCACATGAAAAGATGTTCAGCATCATTAGCCATCAGGGAAGTCCAAATGAGAACCACAATGGAATACCACTTAACACCCATCAGTATGTCTTTTATTAAAAAGACAAATAATAATAAGATTTGGTGAGAATATGGATGAATTGAAACCCTCACATATTCCTGATGGGAATGTAGAATGGTGTACCATTTTGGAAAACAGTCTGATAGTTTCTCAAAAGGTTAAACAGAGTTACCAATATTGACCTAACATTGCCACTCCTAAGTATATAGTCAAGAGAAATTAAAAGGAATACCCACACAAAAAGTTTTGTGTGAATGTTCATAATGAAATTGTTTATAATAAGCCCAAAATGGAAACAGATCAACAGATGAATGGATAAAATGTAGCATTCCCATACAATGGAATATTATCTGGCCATGAAAAGGAACACAGTACTGCTACATGTCACAATATGGATGAACCTTGGAGATAATATGCTGAGTGGGAGAAGTCAGTCACAGAAGATCACATATTTAACACTCCTTTTAAATGATATGACCAGATGTGACCAGAATAGGCAAATATGTAGAGATAGAAAGTAGATTAGTGATTGTCTAGAGGTTGGGGGAAAATGAAGAGTGACTAACACTTTTCATAAGAATATGAAAATACAATTTTGTGGGGATGGTTGCACAGTTCTATGACTATACTTAAAGCTACTGAATTGTACACTTTAAGTGGGTGAATTGTATGTTATATGTACATTATACCCCCAAAAGCTATTGTTATTTTTTAAAGATTTTATTTATTTGACAGAGAGAAACACAACCAGAGAAGGAACACAAGCAGCGGGAGTGAGAGCAGGCAGCCCGACGCAGAGCTCGATTCCGGGACTCTGAGATCATGACCTGAGCTGAAGGCAGAGGCTTAACCATTGAGCCACCCAGGCACCCCCAAAACTATTATTTCTTTAAAAGTCACAGTGTCATCAGGCCTCTTAGCAGCCTTGGATTCTGGAAGTCTATGCAATGTAGAAGTAAACAAAGACCACTCAGATGAGAATAAGCAAAGGGTATTTATACAGAGCTTTTTATAATAAGGGAGTTAGCCACTATTACCTGGTTTTGGCAGAAATTCAAAGGTGGGCAAAGGAGTGAGAAAGCTCTATAGTAGAAAAAAGGAAAGGCCTCAGGTATGCCCTGATTGGAGGCTGTTGGCATGGGGAAGGTGTAGGTAGGCTAAGTAGAAGCCAGGCATCCTATGGGAATGGTTGAGGGTACATAGTTAGCTTTTTCTGGTAGTACTAAACTGAAAGTGGGAATAAAAATTGAAGAAGCTATCAGTTACTAGTCAAGTTCTGGCCATTCTGGGCCATTTTTTTCAGGGTTTATTATTTGTTGGATAGGGGGTTGGTTTCCTAGGCTGGTTGCTGCAGATTGTTGGTCAGAGTTCTCTTTTTATATATGACATGGCCATTGTCTATTTGTATGTTCAGTCTCTCAGTAAAAATGCTTTCAAAATTATGAAGAAATGAAAAAAGGCATATCCAATGGATAAATAAATTCTGAGAGCTGAATGAATATATATGTATCATACATTCAAGGATTCATTAACTTTACTTCCTATGCACCTTTCCTTAGGAAGTAAAATTCCAAAAAATAATGTAAAAAGGGAAATCAGAAAGAGGCAATATAATCCAGAAGAGCAGAGACCTGAAGTTCTAGGAAGAGCATGATTTTGCATATCTAGAGAAGAGCCGCTCAGGATGGCACGCATGGATTGAAGATGCCAGCAGGGCATTGAATTCTGTGTGGGGAGGGTTGGGAGGGGGTTTCTAAAAGAGTTGATGTAAAGGACTGTTTTCACAGGAAACTAAGGATATGATGAGGACGTAGAGGGAAAAAGGCAATTTAAAAAGGCATTAGTTACTCCAGGAAAAATAATAATACAGTGCTTGCAGTTTTATCGTTTTGAATTATTGTTCACAGCACAGCCTGCAATTACAAAGCACATAATACAAGCACTATTGTTTTTCAGTAAGTACCAAAATTTAAAATCATTGTTTATAGTTATAAAACAGGGCATAAATACTGTCATCCTTCATAAAGTAAAAGTATAGGTGACAGAAGTGGTGAGGTGGAAAGTGGGGGAAAGTTGGAAGAAAGACAGCATATACCATCATTGTAAGCTGGGAAACCAAGAGATACTGTCTATAGTTGATGGAACAAGAAATAAATGTGTCAGTTTATTACTGAGAGAAATTATGGTATTTATGTGCATTCACACACTAGCATAAGAATGCAAATTATAACCCAAATTCTTCCTTAATGATATAGACAATTCTCTATGGTGATAAATAGATAATTTATGTTATTATCATTTGTAACTGTTCTGTGATATAAAATTTGTTATACCATACCTGGATTTTTGCATTGTTTTTGCGTTGTTTCTAGCTATTCACTATTGTGAAGAATGTTCCAAAAATGTCCTTGTGACTATTTATGCCATTTACCTTTTATTTCTTTATGAAAACTTTTCTAAAAATGCAACTCTACATCTAAAGTTATCTACATATGAAATTTTTGATCTGTGTCCAGATTAGTCTCAAGAAATATTTATTGATTTATACTCCCAACTCAATAATATATGATAGTTCCTGCGTTCATATATCTTACCAACACCTACTACTATCATACTTTTTGATTTTTTTGTCATTTGACTTCATTGGTACTTAAATTAACACTGTTGGATTACTATTGGAATTGTATATACTTTCATGTTTACTGCTATTTGTATTTCAGTCTTTTCTTGCCCTTGCACACATGGTGATATTTCTCTTATTCATAAATAGGATTTATATATAAGAAATTTTGAAAAAATTGTAAAGACTTGGTTATAAATTTTCTTTAATCATTTTGTTTGGATTTTAACCTTGTTCATTTTGCTAAACATTTTGAAGTAGACAACCCATAAACATTTTTACTTGGAGTGTTTTAATTTAGATTCATACATCACAAGTCCTTTCTACTCCAGGATTATAAAATATGCACCTTAATAATATTATAGTATTGCTTTTCTTTTTTTCACATTTAATTATTTTGTTCATTTCATATTTATTTTGATGTCAAACGAGATAGTGTTTTCCAACCAGCTTTTCTCCTAAATGGCTAGTCAGTCCTTCCAGCACTACTTCTATTTTATTCACTGGTTGAACATCACTGAGTTCTGCTACATATGTGCTTTCCTAGTATGTGTTCTATCTTCTTTGATCTATATGAACTAGTACAATGGTGTTTTAATTCCACATATTTTGTTTTTCCTTTTTCTATCTTTATTGGAAAAATATCCTTTGTTGGTCCTCTTTTTCGTATTGTTTGTGCCTGTTGTTTAATAATTATCCTTCTAGATAAAATTGAAAATTCTTCAGTCAAAATTTTAAAATGACTTTATTAGAGTTTTGATTAAACTTGCAAAAAAATTTAAGGGCACATAGGATAAGTCTGCTGCTATCAGGGAATACTGATTCAGAAAATTCATATTCACAGACCTTAAATGGATAGTCCACAATGTCCAGTAACCTAACAGGTTGTCTTTAACTGTGAATTTCTGAAGAGCTAGTAATTTTATCAAAATATATTATGTTTGATAAATTTTCAGAAATTCTGCTCACCATGAATTCCATTCTCTACATGTAACTTCTACTATATACTGCTAATAATGTTGTTAAAGATTATTTCTGTCACACCGTACACTTCTCAGTGTATTGTCTTTCCAGTGCATTTTTGTGTTTTAATTTAATTGGGAATGTAAAAGAATTGTTGTTTAGAAGGACTGTCATATGCTGAAGAAGACTCTCAGGATGCTGGAGCCAAGGAGGTCCTTCCCTGTAATGAGGCACTCACATGACAACATTTGGGAGTTTCCTGAAAGAATGTTACATCCCTCCTATCATAGTCCTTGTTAATGGGGTGCAGGCTCAAAAGAAATCTAATTTTATTTACATTTCCTTTTGCCTCAGCATCCCTCAATTTCATGGAGAGGAGAGTGATGTTAAGGCTCCAGGAAACTGAGTTACTGGTCCCTGGAGATTAGGCTATTGACAAGAAGGCTTTTTCCTTGTAAATCATTAAGACATTTGCAAACTGAGGGAGACTTCTGTCCTGCAGGACTGTGACCTCTATCGCTTAGCCATTTGTTCTTCCTTCCAGCCAGGAATGCCTGAGAAATGTCACACATATCACATGGGGGGAGGGGTGTAGGGTGCCAGCTTCTGCTTTGTCCTCAGCTAGGCTTCTGCTCCCTCATAAAACTCTCCATCAGTATGACTCTACAGATTTTGCTAGTGGGGTGTGGTTATTTAATTTTTGTGATAGGGTAACAAATTCTTTTGAATAAAAATAAATAACAAAAAATAATGAATTTTACTGACTCAAAAAATTATGATGATTTTTGGGTCTTCAAATGTCTTTGAAGCCGTAACAGTGAGATCCAGCAATTTCCCCCATTTTCTATATCATAAATGTACCCTCAGCTATAAGAACAATCCCCTGCGCATAATTTCTTACACCTAAATAAAGGTTCTCTTGTCTCTTCATGCTGTTCAATCTGTTGTTCCCATTCAGAGCAAAAATCGTCACTCAGCAAGGCAAAATACTATTCTTTCCTAACTTAACTTGGAGGGCTCCCTCATGTTCTTCGGATTTGTGTTCCAATTCACTTTCTCAGTAAGACTTTCCCTGCCACCTTCTTTTAAATTGCTGTCTCCTTCTTGGCACTCTACCTCCCTTCCCTAAATTAATTTTCTTCACAGCACTACAACCATCTATTGTAAATATTGCTTAGTTCCAAGTCTTCTAAAGTGTAAACCTAGATGAAACTCTACATATTGGCATTTTCTAGAACATGCCCCCCAAACCATTATTTAACCAGATTTAAAAGGGGTGTTATGATATTATGATTTATAATAAATATATATTTGGTCTTCTACCTGTTCCTGGAAGAGAGGTCCTGCAACCCTTAAAATTTTCTGTGATAAGAGCAACAAAGATGTCTTTTTTATGTTAATGAGGTGACCTTTGAAAAGCCCTTAGGTAAGGGGGCTAGTTGCCAGAGGAACCAACCCTGTGATTGCAGGGTTGGATCTTCCCTTTCCCTTTCCTTTTTTTCCCTTTCTTTCCTTTCTTTCTTCAGTAGGCTCAATGTCCCGCGTAGAGCCCAATGTGGGACTTGAACTAAGATTCTGAGATCCAGACCTGAGCTGAGGTCAAGAGTCAGGCACTCAACCATCTGAGCCACCCAGGTACCCAGAGGATTGGAACCCTAAGTAACTACCCCCGCCCCCACAACAAGGAAGAGGGGCTGGAGGTTGAATCAATGTCAGTGGCCAATGATTTAATCAAACATGACTGTGTAAAGAAACCTCCTTAAAACCCCAAAAGGACAGGGTTCAGAGAGCTCCAGGTTGGTGAGCACACGGAGGTCCTAGGAGAGTGGCACAATTGGAGAGAGCATGGATGCTCTGGGCCTCTTTCCCATGTCTTTCCCTGTGCATCTCTTCTTGAGTTATGTCCTTTTATAATAAACCAGAAATCTGGTAAGTTTGACAGATTTCCTGAGTTTTGTGAGCTGCTCTAGCAAATGACTAGAACCCAGGGAGGGACTGTGGGAACCTCCGATTTATAGCCAGCTGAATTTGGACTTACAATTGGCATGCTGAATTGGAGGAGGTCTTTGGAACCTCCAGTCTAACCAGTTGGTCAACATCAACAGACTGGGCTTATAACTGGCATCTGAAGTTGAGGTGGGGGAAGGCAGTCTTGTCGGACTGAGCTCTCAATCTGTGGAATCTGATGCTATCTCCTGATAGATAGTATCTAAATTGAGTTGAATCCTCAGACATCCTGCTGGTATCTGAGAAATGCGTGGTGTTACATGGGAAGCACCCCACCCCCACTTCTCTCCCAACATACACATTGGAGTTGGGTCGAGGAACCTAATTTTGTTACCTTGTCACAGAGTTAAATTTGCTATTAAGGTAATGAAACTTAAGCTTCAGGCCTCTTACTTGTACAGACAAATGTGAATATAGGAATTTGCTGAGTTCTAAGTGTTCTAGTTGGGAGGAGAATAAAGGTTACCACCAGGAACATTTCCAAGGAAGCATTTCTGGTATATTGCCTACAGAGAGATCAGAGGAAAAGAGATATAAACCTCCAAGAACTTTAAAGAGATTTCTGAATATATATATATATATTATATATATATATAATATATATATAATGATATATAGTGTGTGTATATATATTAACTTTATATTTCATTTTATATTAACTTTGTATTTTATTTTATATTATTTTCATAAAGATCGCTCCCAAATTGTAAAAATTTCAGGCTCCACAGAACCTATAACCAGCATTGCTTAATTAAATTGTTTGCTAAACATAGAACTAAAGAAAATGAAGCAGATTTCCTTGATGTAGAATTTTGGAGGTACTTGCCATGGAAATCTGCAATGTAAATCTCTTAGAGTTGAGATAAGATATGTGGTATTTCTAAAATGTGCCTATTCACTTTTTCATAAAGTATCTTAAGCAATCAGTATCCTGTGGAAAATACTCTGCTCTGGAAACTTCCCTGCTCTCTCTGCTTCCTATTTCATTTCCATCAGATAGGGTGAGCACGTCTTTAATAACTTTAAAAACTTAATGAGTTTTGTATTTAAAGGAAATATAAAGTAGATTCTTTCTGAGGTTGATTGAACGCTCTATGTTTAGCATGACTCTGGATGAAATAAGAAAAAGAAAAACCTTGAACACAATCTAACCTGCCCACGATAGTCACCATTTTAACCCTTATCCATCTCTAATTGATGAAGGAGATTGTAGTTCCTTTCTTGAAAAGTTTACCTGGGCCATTATCATATTTTCAGATTTAATCTGCATTTTCAAATTTCACTGCCCCTCTGGAGACCGGTAGTAACCTAAAATAGTAATCTGAATGATACCTAAAAGGCATTTCAATGGGTTTGCCAGTTGAAAGCTATTGCAAACCCTCCAAGAATAGTTTTTAAATAGTTTCAAAATGTTCTAAGTTGCTAAATATAAAATAGAACCATGACTTCTCATAATTGAATTAAACTAGGTGAAACTCACTCAGAACTTTAGATGATAGATTAAACAGTTCAAAAATCTGTTTTAGAAGAGAAAGTGTCCTAGACGGTGGAAGTGAAATTGTACTGCATCCATACCAGATGGCATTTTAAATAATATTTTCCATGGGAAACAGTGTGTGTGTGTGTGTGTGTGTGTGTGTGTGTGTGTGTGAATTTATGAGAATCATATTTGTGTTTGGATTTGGCTTTATTCTGATGTACCACCCATTTTTCTAACTTTTCTTTTGAGTTCGATCACATTTACAGCGTCTGCATTCACAAGATTACTCACTTCCCTAGCTCAGATTTCATGGCATTTAACAACTATAATTATACTTTTTAAGTGCTATACCAATCTTCAGTATTACATTCACTGGCAGAGATACTAGCTTTCAAAAATGCTGAAAAGATTGTAGACATTTCATTTGTAAGGATGGGCTGTACTTTATTTTGATGATAGTTATCTTGTTCATAACCACACTAAAAAGATCAATCTCATTAAAAGTATATTACAGTGGGCAGATCTAAATGTGATGGGCTAAATTCTATCACCAAATTTGTAGAAATGGTCTCAGATGTGTTACCTGGAGTTTTAAGATGAGAAGTGATAAAAATACTATTTTCTTACTTTCTGGGTAAATATTGCTCCAGTTTCAGAGATAGGGTGAAAATATATCCTGGCATAACCCTATTTATGCCTGTTGTTTTAGCTTAGTTATCGCTATCATCCCCTTTCACTCTCAAAAATGTCTCAGTATAGGGTGCCTGGGTGGCTCAGTGGGTTAAAGCCTCTGCCTTCGGCTCAGGTCATGATCTCAGGGTCCTGGAATTGAGGTCCGAATCAGGCCCTCTGCTCAGTAGGGAGCCTGCTTCTCTGCTCTCTCTCTGCCTTCCTCTCTGCCTACTTGTGATCTCTTTCTCTGTCAAATAAATAAATAAAATCTTTTTTAAAAAAAGTCTCGGTATAGATTATAAAATACATAGTCACCCTGTTTATAGATTGTTTACTAAATCTGGGGCAATTTGATTTAATTCATTTAGTTCTTTTCCCCATCTTCCTCTGATGCCTACTGTGTTGTAAAGCTTGGGTGGATTTATAATGATAGTTTTAAAAAATATATATACAGTAAAATATAAAAAGTCAATTTTCAGTTATACTTAAGTGTGTATGTTCTTAAAATAGAATAAAGTATATCGAGTCACAAGACAGATAACTGCATGTTATATTTACACACTGCCTTACCTTCATACATCAGATAGAATGTGTATCTCTTATATCTTGCTTATTATACCACCATGGATTTCAAGGCATCAGTAAAGACAAAATTTCCTGCTGTCTTAATTAAGAAGAACCTGTATAAAAAACTATAATAAAACTTGCTATAACTTTGGTTGCTGAGAATAGTAATATTGTGCAGTAAGGACAATTGAAATTTAAATTATACAGCTATATTGTTTTCTTGCTTTGTTTTGTTGCAAATCTGCTATAATGATAAGGTATCAGCACTAAGAGAAATAGTATGATTAAAGATTAGTAAGTGGTTTATAATTTTTCTCTTTGCAAAATAACTTCCTTGATTATTGGTGATAGAATTGTTGGGACTGTGTGTCATAGTTTATTTTTCCATTTTTTAACACATAGAAATGTAGAACATAATATCTAAATGGTTCATATTCCCACCCACCAGATAACTAATACTAATTAATATTTAAACACCCTCCACCCACCATAAAGTTACATTTTATTTTTTTATTTTTATTTTTTAAAGATTTTATTTATTTATTTGACAGAGAGCAACACAGCGAGAGAGGGGGCACAAGCAGAGGGACTGAGAGAGGGAGAAGCAGGCTTCCCGCTGAGCAGGAAGCCCGATGTGGGGCTCGATCCCGGGTCTCCAGGATCATGACCTGGGCCGAAGGCAGTTGCTTAACCAACTGAGCCACCCAGGTGCCCCTAAAGTTACATTTTATATATGGTTTATTTATTTTTATTGTAATATAAAAAATTATTGCATAACATGTTAGCAGCTGAAAACACATGACTTTCATGATTTCCCAGTTCTGTGGGTCAGGAATTGAGAAGTGGCTTAGCTGGGTGGTTCTGGGCTCAGAGTTTTTCATAAGTTGCAGACAAGCTGTAGGCGAAAGCTATAGTCATCTATAGGGCTGTAAGATACATTTCCAGCATGGCTTACGCACATGGCTGTTGGCCAGGGGTCTGAATTTCTTGCTGTTTGCTGGCGGTAGGGCTTTGTTCCTTGCCACAGGACCTTTTCATAGGACTGCTAGGATGTCTTTAAGATGTGTAAGTGTGCTTCCCCAGATCAAGTGATCCACGAGATCCAAGAAGAAAACTGCAGATTGCCTTGTGTTACTTCGTCTTAGAAGTTATATACAATCACTTCTGTCATATTCTGTTTATAAGAAAGAACTCATGAAATCCAGCCCACAGTCAATGGGAGAGGAGTTAATCTCAACTTACTGAAGTGAGGAGTATCAAAAGATTTGTGGACATATTTTAAAACTACCACATATGGCAAAAACATCAGAAGCTACTACAAAGTGGAAACACTAGAAATCATGAAACATTGTTGAGAGAAATTAAAGATCTAAACAAATGGAAAAATATATTCAGAGATTGGAGACTCAATACTATTATGAAATTAATTTATTTCAAAGTGATTTACATATTCAGCATTATCACAATAAAAACCCAGTAGTCTTAAAAAAAAAAACAACAAACAACCCAATAGTCTTTTCTTGTAGGAACTGACAAGATGACTTCTAAATTATGATGGAAACACAAGAGGCCTAGCACATCAAGTAATCCTGAAGAAACTTGGAAGGTATACTAATAATATATTTCAAGATTCAATATGAAGTTATAGTAACTAGGGCAAGAGTGTTTTCAGCATAAAGAGACAATTCAATGAAACAATAAAAAGTCAAAAAAGAAACACATATAATATCACTTGATTTTTAGCAAAAGTGCCAAGTAATTTAAATTTTGTTTCCTGGATCCTTAGTATTATACATATTTTCCATGCTATTACTAATTATTTGAACATATTTTTATTGATGGTATAATATAATTCATATGGGTGTTCTAAAATTTGTCAAATTCTTTTCTACCTGAAAATGTGGGTGGTTCCCAGTCATCTGTTATTATGGGTGATACTATGCAAGTCACTTGGTTTATTAGGGTATGTGTATGCACATGTGCATATGTGTGTATTCTTTCCCTATTTAGTATTTTGCCTTATGATAATTTCCATAAGTAACTGTTGGGTTAAAGGAATTTAGTTTTATGATACCTAAAACACGGTGACAAATTGGTTTATAGATTTTTCTGATTTTCAGTGCCATGGGCGTGTAAGAATGAATTTCTCTCATAACTCCTCTTAGTTTTCATCATTCATATTTGCATGGCTTAATAATGTGTGCTTGAACATTTCTCAATATGTCAGTTATCAGGCTCATTTTAAGACTGTGTATTCATGACTTTAAAAAAATATGCAATACAATATTATTGATTATAGTCACCATGCTGAACATTGCATTATCCATGACCCATTCATTTTACAATTGAAAGTTTTATACCTCTTGATCCCCCTCCTCCGACTCATTTTGCCTACCCCTCATCACCTTCCCCTTTGGCAATCACCAAAGATTGTGTCTACAGATTTGGTTTTGTTTGCTTATTTTCTTTTTTAGATTCTGCATGTAAGTGAAATCATACAGTTTTTATCTTTGATTTATTTCACTTAGCATAATACCTTCAAGATCCATTGTCTCAAATGGCAAGATTTCATTCTTTTTGTGGCTGAATGTAGACCACTTCTTTATCCATTCATCCATTTATGGATTTAGATTGCTTCCATATCTTAATTATTGTAAATAATGTTCCAGTGAATATAAAGGCACATAATTCTTTTGAACTACTGTTTTTGTTTTCCTTGGATAGATACCTGAAATGGAATTGCTGGATTATACGGTATTTCTACCTTTAATTAAAAAAAAATTATTTATTTGATAAAAAGGGAGAAAGTGAGCACAAGTGGGGTTGGGGGTAAGGGGCAGAGGGAGAGGGAGAAGCAGACTGCTGGCTGAGCAGGGAGCCCCAATCAAGGCTTGATCCCAGGGCCTGAGCCTGGGATCATGACCTGAGCCCAAGACAGACACTTAACCAACTGAACCACCAAAGGGCTCCCTACCTTTAATTTTTAGGAACAACCATACTGTTATCCAGAGTGACTGCAACAGTTTACATTTTGGCCAGCAATGCACGAGGGTTCATTTTTCTCCACATGCTTGTCACTACTTGTTATTTCTTATCTTACTGACAATAGCCATTCTGATAAGTGTGGGGGTGATATTTCATCATGGTTTTGATTTGCATTTCTTTGATTATTAGTGATGTTGAGCATCTTTTCATGTGCTTTTGGCTAGCTGTATGTCTTTGGAAAAAAGTCTATTCCAATTTTATCATTTTTCTATTGTAGGAGTTCTTTATATATTTTAGCTATTAACCCCTTATTGGGTTTATGAATGGTAAAGATCTTCTGTTATTTAGTAGATTACCTTTTTTTTGGTCTGTTGTTTCCTTTGATGTGCAGAAGCTTAGTTTGATGCAATTGCGTTTGTTTACTTCTATTGCCCTTGACTTTGGAATCATATCCATAAAATCATTTCAAAGATCAATGTCAAGGAGCTTACCACTAATGTTTTCTTCCAAGAGTTTTATGGTACATTCAGTTATTTAATCTCCTTTAAGTAAGTTTTGTGTATAGTGTCAGATAGTGTTCCAGTTTCATTCTTTTTCATGTGGCTGTTCAGTTTTTCCATTACTATTTATTGAAGAGATTGTCCTCATGCCATTTTGTAGTCTTGATTTCTTTGTCATAAATTAATCATACACGTGTGGGTATATTTCTGGACTTTCTATCCTGTTCCATTGATCTATGTGTTTGTTTTTATGCAATTTTGTGATTTGTAAGACAGTTTAAAATCAGGAAGCATGATGCCTCCAGCTTTGTTCTTTTTCAAGATTGCTTTGGCCATTCAGGGTCTCATGTGGTTTTCTCCCAGTTTTAGGATTGTTTGATCTCTTTCTGTGAAAAATGCCATTGGGATTTTGTTTTGTATTGTATTGAATCTGTAGATTGGTTTGGATAATATAGACATTTTAACAATATTAATTCTTCCAATCAATTAACGTGGCATATCTTTCCATTTATTTTTTTCTTTGTTCATCCTATAGTTTTCCATGTATATGTCTTTCAACTCCTTTATTAAATTTATTCCTAAGTATTTCATTCTTTTTGATGCAGTTGTAAATGGGATTATTTTCTTAATTTATCTTTCTGATATTTAATTGTTGATGTATAGAAAGGTAGCTGATTTTTTTTTAAAGATTTTATTTATTTATTTGACAGAGAGAGAAACACAGTGAGAGAGGGGACACAAGCAGGGAGAGTGAGAGAGGGAGAAGCAGGCTTCCTACTAAGCAGGGAGCGTGATGTGGGGCTCAATCCCAGGACCCTGGGATCATGACCTGAGCTGAAGGCAGATGCTTAATGACTGAGCCACCCCGGTGCTCAAAGGTAGCTGATTTTTGTATATTGATTATGTATACTGCAACATTACTAAATTTGTTTATTAGTTCTAACAGATTTTTGGTGGAGTCTAGGATTTTCTTTATATAGAATGCCCACACAAGGCTGACAATTTTACATCTTCTTTACAAATTTATCTTTTCTCTCTCTCTCTCTCTCTCTCTCTCTCTCTCTCTTTCATGATTGCTGTGGCTAAGACTTCCAATATTGTGTTTAATAAAAATTATAGGCGTGGGCATCCTTATTTTGTTTAAAAAATATTTTATTTTATTTATTTGAGACAGAGAGTGAATGAACACAAGCAGGGGGATGGGGCAGACCTACTAAGCAGGATTCCCAATTCGTGGCTCGATCCCAGAAATCTGGGATTATGACCTGAGCTGAAGACAGACACTTAACCAACTGTGCCACCCAGGGGCCTTCTTGTTTCTGATCTTAAAGGATAATCTTAAGCTTTTTCATTGTTGAGTATGATGTTAGCTGTGGGTTTTTCATATATGGTTTTTAATATACTGAAGTATATTTTGTCCATACCCACTTTTTTGAGAGTTTTATCATTAATGGAGGTTGACTTTCTCAAATGCTTTTTCTGCATCTTTTGAGGTAATCATATAGTTTTTTACCTTCATTTTTTTAATGCGGAATGTTACGTTAATTGATTTATGGTTGTTGAACCATCTTTGCATCCATGGAATAAATCCCACTAGATCATGGTGAATGGTCCTTTTTAATTTTTTTTAAAGATTTTTATTTATTTGACAGAGAGAAACACAGCCAGAGAGGGAACACA